>JASVEL010004917.1:0-131616 GCA_032618575.1 Nicotiana noctiflora
ACGGACGGTCAGTACAAGAGGACTATTCAGATATTAGAGGATATGCTCCGAGCCTGTGTTATTGATTTTGGGGGCTCTTGGGACCAGTTCTTGCCTTTAGCAGAGTTTGCCTACAACAACAACTACTAGTACAGTATTCAAATGGCACCTTATGAGGCGTTGTATGGTAGGCGGTGTCGGTCTCCAGTCAGATGGTTTGAGCCGGGAGAGGCTCAGTTGTTGGGTGTACTAATTTAGTCCAGGAGGCCTTGGACAAGGTCAAGATTATCCAGGAGAGGTTGCATTTCGCTCAGTTTAGGCAAAAGAGTTATGCGGATTACAAGGTTCGAGATGTGAATTTCATGGTTGGTGAGCGAGTATTGCTCCGTGTATCTCCTATGAAAGGCGTGATGATATTTGGAAAGAAGGGCAAGCTTAGCCCTAGATATATTGGTCCATTTGAGATACTTGATCGAGTGGGAGAGGTGTCTTATAGACTTGCTTTGCCACCTAGCTTGTCAGTTGTGCATCCAGTGTTTCATGTGTCTATGCTCTAGAGATATCACGGTGATCCTACCCACGTGTTAGATTTCAGTACTGTCCAGTTGGACAAGAATCTGTCCTACTAGGAGGAACCGGTAGCTATTCTAGACCGACAGGTTCGACCATTGAGGTTTCCTTTAGTGCGTGTGCAGTGGAATGGTCAGCCTTCTGAGGCTTCGACATGGCAGTCCGAGTCTGATATGTGGAGCTGTTACCCTCATCTATTTACTGACTCAGGTACTTTTTTCTTTTGTCCGTTCGAGGATGAATAATTATTTTAGAGGTGGAGAATCTGACGACCCAAAGGGTCATCACCATATTTTTCCATTTTTATACGCTTCAGAATTCTTGGAAACCTCACTCTCAATTGCCTCGTTGTATGTGCACAGTCCAGACGCGAAGCTGGAAAGTTTTTGTGTAAAATATATGAATTTTATGGAAAATTTGAAGAATTTTAATATTAGTATTGATACAGTTGTCTTTGGTCAACATTTTAGGTAAACGGGCTTGGACTAGTGATGTGATGGTCCCGGGAGTCCATAGGAAAATATGGGACTCGGGCATGTGCCCGGCGTTGAAATCCGAGGTCCAGAACCCCGGTAAAAGAATTTTTCCGTTAAATTGTTTTCTAAAATTAATAAGGAAAAATGGAAAAGGAAATGAGTTAGAAAATATAGGTATCGGGCTCGTATTTTGGTTCTGATGCCCAGTACAGGTCTTATATATTGGTTAAACGCTTCCTATCAAATTTGGTCGAAATCAGATGTCGTTTGATGTGCTTCGGACCTAAATAGCTAAAGTTAGAGAATTATGAACTTTGAAATGAAATCTTGAGTTTTGGGGGTTGTTTCTTTGTTTCTGATGTTATTTTAGCGATTTGATCGCTCGAGCAAGTTCGTATGATGTTGTTGAGTTAGTGTGTGCATTTGGTTAGGAGCCCCGAGGGCTCGGGAGTGATTTCGGGGGTGGTTCGGGATGTTTTACACTTGAAAATCTGGTATTTTTAGCTATTGCTAGTATCTTGTATGATGTTCTATGCGTTCACATAGGTCCTTCCGCGATCGCATAGTGTAAATATTTAGGAGCCCAAAATTGTTCTATGCGATCGTAACTCTCTTTGTGCTATCGCATTGCCAAGCTTCCCAAACCTAGGTGATCGCATCGTCCCTCTCGTGATCGCATAGAGATTTTCCCTGGCCCAGTCGCATCTCCACTATGCGTTTGCATCTTTCCTTCTGCGATCGCGTAACATTTCCCCCTTACCCTATGCGATCGCACTGCCTTATATGCGATCGCATAGGGCATTTTTGCCCAGTGTTTTTTCTTAAAAACAGAATAAAAGCACGAGATTTTTCTCACAAAACTCAAACGGGCTCTTCTCCTCCACCCTCCATATTCAAGTTCCAAACTCCCATTCCTCCATAACTCCTTGGGTAAGTTTTCCTAACATCATTTCTTCATTATTTCTTCACCTAATCATAATTAATCGTAGCCCTAAGTCATGAATTCAAGGTAGAAAATGGGGGTTGTGGGTAGAACTAGGGCTTGTGGCATATTGGTGTTTCAACCTCAATTTGAGGTCGGATTGTGAAACAAATCCTATATTCTAACTTGTGGGGTCATGGGTAATTGGAATTTGGTCCGAGCCTCGAGTTCGGACCATGTGGGCCCGGTGTCGGATTTTGCTATTTTTTGAAGAATGATGGGAATTTCATTTCGAGGCTATGGGATTGTGTTATTGAGCCCTAATTGATGTTTTTGAATTGAAAATGACTAGATACCATTGTTTGAGAGTCGGATTCTAGAGGAAAGGTGGTGCTTGAGGATTTATTGCTATTTTTGGACTGAGGTAAGTGTTTGATCTAATCTTCGCTTGAGGGAATAGGAGTAGAGTATTATTGCTTGCTATTTTCTAAGTGATCGAGTGCGGTGTATAGGCATGGTGACGAGTATCTATACACTGGCATCTAGCATGACCGTAAGTCTTATTGATACTTGTTTTGGGGTATATTTTGAGAATCATTCCTAGCAAATGATGAATTCAAAATGATGAGTTAATTGAGGTATTATTTATGAAACATGTGGCTCAAATGGTAGTGACTTTTATGAAGTCAAAATTGTAAGTATTGTAAAGAAATGTGGTTGGATCCCTTGCCGGGACGTGTAGGTTGTGATTGTTGTTGCTCCCTTATTCGGTTGAGCATTATATGTAATCTCCATTATTGAGATGTTTGGGCTACTAGTGGTACCCTTATTGGGTAGATCGTTATATTTCCGAGTTTTCCCTAAAGAGAAACTCCTTGACAGAGGCTATATGAATCATTCATGGTATTTACTGGGATCGTGTGGCACGCCGTCCACCTATACTATATTTACTGGGATCGTGTGGCACGCCGTCCACTGATATGATATTTATTGGGATCGTGTGGCACGCCGTCCACCTATATTCTATTTACTGGGATCGTGTGGCACGCCGTCCACTTATATGATATCTATTGGGATCGTGTGGCATGCCGTCCACCTATACTAAATTATTGGGATCGCATGACACGCCGTCCACTTATATGATATCTATTGGGATCGTGTGGTACGACGTCCACCTATATTATATTTATTGGGATCGTGTGGCACGACGTCCACCTATATTATAATTATTGGGATCGTGTGGCACGCCGTCCACTTATGATACATACTATGGGATCGTGTGGCATGCCGACCACTTATGAAAATAAATAATATGATTTGGTTTAATGTTGTCACAGATGACCTGCTCTCATTGTTCAATAATTTCGGAGCATGTTCCCTCTTCAGTCGTATATCTTCATATATAATCCTGTTGTTCTTTCTGTTGTCATTGTATCTATATATATTTGCATAGGTTGATTTTAGTACATCCTGTCTAGCCTCGTCACTACTTTGCCGGGGTTAGGCCAGACACTTACCAGCACATGGGGTCCGTTATGCTGATACTACACTTTATGTGCTTTTTGCATAGATCACAACGTTGGAGAAACTTTCGGACAGCAGCAGTAGGATATTTTCAGGAGTTGTCTTCAGCCAGGGACACTCGAGGTAGCCTAGCCGGCGTTCGCAGGCCGAATTCCCTATCCTTTATTTCAGTTTGTTTTATTTTACCAAAACAGACTTATGTATTTTCTTTCATTCAAACTTGGTTGTAGTATTCTATAGTAGTCTGTGAGATAGCGACACCAAATTTTGGGTAGTGTTATGTTCAACATTTTTATGCATTTTGATTTATTCTTTTATTGGATTTAAAGTATTTTCTGAAAAGTTTAATTATTCGAGCATATCTTGTTGTTAAGGTTCGACTGGCCTAGCTTCGATAGTAGGCGCCATAACGACTCCCGATGGTGGGAAATTCGGGCTGTGACATCATTATTGATGTAGTATCATTGTTTCGAGACAGACGGTTATTATTTGTTTCTTTCAGACCACTTTGTATAGTTATTCTTAGTAGTTCGTGAGTTTGTGACTCCATGTCTTTTGTAGAGGATTTATGTTGAGCATTTCACACTTATATTCAGATTTAGGAAGTAGACTTCTGCAGTTAATGTTATTATTATTATTATTATTATTATTATTATTATTATTATTATTATTCATGTTATTAAATTGACAACATGATGTTTTTATGAATGGAGACAGTGAGTAAATTTGTTTGCCTAGCTACCACGAGTAGGCTCCATCACTATCCCGATGGTGGGAAATCCGGGTCGTGACACCAAGGGTGGTTTCTAACCCTAAAGTAGTGTCTTTTGCCTTCTTAGGGCTAATTTTTATCCAAAATATGTCCCCTCCTTGTTTTTGGCCAGCCTCCTTTGTTTTATATAGGGTTTAGGACTTTAAATCCCATGTTTTTCACTTTAGTCCCTGGTATTTTCACTTCCTGCCGCGATTTTGCCGCAGTCGCGGTGGAACCGCGACCAAACATGCCCTCTGATTCTTCAGTTGTCCGCAACCATCTTCTACCGTGGTTCTGCCTCGGTCGGGGTGAAACCATGGTGTATTACCCTATTCCATTTGGAATTTGGAAAAATGTAAAACTTGAAATTTGTAGCCCTTTGAGTTAGCTTTCCAACCATATATTCTGGAGCCAAAATAGAGTTGGGAGCAAAACGTTATATACAATTTACTAGATGGTGTGCAATATTCCTCCTCGAGCCTTTGTTTGTTCTCAACCATCAAATTTGACCCCCGAACACGATCCCGGCTTAATTCCTTGAGATATTACTTAGACTTCAAAGCTCCAAATCACTTAAATATATTCAATAACATCTATATAGCTCGAAATCACACCTACAAGACATAAAACACATAATTAGTGTAAAACACTAGCGATTAAAGCTCAAACTCAATTAAAGTGCGGTAAAATCGAGTGTAATAAACGACTAAAATACTTAATTATAGCATATCATCAAATGTGTTCTTGCCTCCAAGGGTGGTGTCTAACCCTAAAGTAGTGTCTCTTGCCTCCTTAGGTCTAATTTTTGTCCAAAATATGTCCCCTCTTTGTTCTTGGTCGGCCTCCTTTATTTTATATAGGGTTTAGGACTTATAATCCCATGTTTTGCACTTTAGCCCCTGAAAGTTTTGCTTCCTGCCGCGGTTTTGCCACGGTCGCGATGGAATCACGGCCAAACATGCCCTCTGATTCTTCAATTGTCGGCAACCTTCTTCTACCACGGTTTTGTCGCGGTCGCGGTGAAACCGCGATTTTTCACCATGTTTCATTTGCAATTTTGAAGAGCGTAAAACATAAAAGTTGTAGCCCATTAAGTTAGCTTTCTAATCATATATTACGGAGTCAAAACGTAGTTTTGAGCAAAAGGTTATGTCCAATTTACTAGACAGTGCGCAATATGCCTTCTCGAGTCTTCGTTTCTTCTCAACTATCTAATTTGACCCCCGAACATGATCCCGGCTTAATTCCTTGACCTTTTACACATACTTCAAAGCTCCAAATCACTTAAATGCATTTAATAACATCTATATAGCTCGGAATCACACATACAAAGGCATAAAACACACAATTAGTGCAAAGTGCTAGAGATTAAAGCTTAAACTCAATTGAAGTGAAGTAAAATCGAGTGTTATAAACAACTAAAATACATAATTATAGCCTATAATCACAATTCTAATAAAGACCTATTGGAAATTTGAACAACTTCTTAGAGAAATTGCAAAGCAGTTGCAAAAGGACAGTAAAACAATAGTTATTCAGTATGCTCTTGCTCAAGGATATCCACCAATTACAATTTGAAGCAATATGAGAATTAGTGTTTACATGGAATTGAAAAAATTAAGTGCAGGGATGACAATGTTTCCCCTGTGTGTGTCGTTTGATAAAAACGCTATAGCTGCAAGCACCTCCAGTTTCGATGTTGCTCCAATTTCATCAGAAATTACAGAATTTGGAAGCACTGATATGATTACTACGTTTGATGTGCAAGAAGGAGATGACACCATTTTAGAACTTGATGATGCAAACATCATAACTGATCTATTTCATCAAAAGGTTGAGAAGGGACAAATTTACAAAGACAAGAACATGCTGGCTCTCGTTATGAAAAAGTGTGCCTTAAGGGAAAAATGCCAATATCGGGTTCATGAGTCATGCCCAAGAAGGTTCGTCTGCATGTTTTCAAGTAAAAAACTATATGATACCTATATAGTATATAAGTATGATAAATTAGTATACTATGCGAGTATGGAATTATATTGGTTTGTGTGTGTTTTCTATCACTGATACTGCAATATATCAGTATACTATGCGAGTATATAACTGTATTGGTTTGTCTTTTTTATTATTAGTAAAATATAATACTCATATAGTATATATGAATGAAAATGAGTATACTATGTGAGTACAGAATCATTTTAGTTATAAGAAACGTACATTGAAAGAAGAATGGCACAACATAGATGTGGAGTGCTTAAACAAAAGTATCATTTTTAAATGGTTGCGGAGGGGGGGGGAAATGATACGAGGAAGGTGAGATATGTTTAGGGTATTAGGATGATTTTTGGACAGTTTTATTTAATATCTAAAATTGATTGTGGTCGTTGGATGAGGTCAAATGAACAATCCAGATTGAATGACGCTGAAACAGTGTCGTTTTTTAGCTTGGGGTTGGACCGGACCAAGGGCGTTTGGGCTTGGGTCAGGTGGGTGTGGGTTTAATTGATTTGTGCTCCGGCAATATCAATTGAAGGTGGCCCAATTCGAGCTGCCCTATTCTTTACATGTTTTTTTTCCTTTTTCTTTTAATTATTTTGAATTTTGATATGTGTTTTACTTATTATATTTTTTGATTTTATTATGTATGACCCAAACAAAAATCTAAAATTATACTAATTAATTTCCAAATATCAACTAATTCCTAATTTAAAAGAAAACTAAACAAAAAATGTAACATGTAGAATTTAAAATTATAAAAGGACTATTTTGGTTATTTTCTCTTGTTTTAACATTAATTGGTTAAAAATATATAATTGAACTCTAAATGCAAATATACTAATTGTTTTTTTATTTTTATGAATTATATCAATTAAAATTCACACAAAATGCAAACAAGATATAAAAATTATGCAATTAATTCCTAAAATTCAAATAATAAAGAAAAATTCTAATTCTAATAAATTTGTAGGAGTAGATTAAGCATGACAAAAATCACGTGCTCACAGCTATCCCTCTTTGCTCGAATACACGAAGGGTTTTTGGGCAAAGATAAATGAGCACTATGAAGGATTTTTGCCGCTCAGCACTCTATGAGAAGAATTTGGAATACCATCTGACCCAACCCTGCTTCAAAGGTTTCCTACATATTCTTGGCTATAAAGAAATCAGGTCAGTATAGTTCTGGAGAGTTTGGTAGTTGGGACTACCGGGAGTTGTGATTTTCACTGATGTTGCTGCTGCTACTGGTTGCTAACCTCCTTATTACACCAAAAGGAAAATCAAAGCTAAGCTAGATATACCTAACAACTTTGAGTGACAAGATTCCTATATATAATTCTCTTAAAACTTGATCTTGAGTCTTAGCTGATTTTGCATTAGACTTTGATGTGAATCTTGATGCTCGTAAGTTGTTGGTGTTTACTTCTTTATGTGGCATTGGGTCAAAACAGGATCAACGGCGCTTGTTACTTCAATCAGATTTTGAGCAATATGCATCCTCACTTGCTTTACATTTTGAGTTCATTTATTTTTTGTTCTTTTTTTTTTCTTGATGTTGTATTGAGATTTATTCCATTGGTCATTTCACACCTTGTGTCTTGAGGTTGACATGCTTAAGATACCAAAACAAACAAACGAACGAAATTTTCTACTCTAGTTTTCACTAGGAAAATTTTATGAGTTAGTTGTGACACATATCTAATAGATTAAATGAAGATTGTGTTTCTCCAGGTTATAATAAAAAATGACAGGGTTATGCCGAAAAAAGAAAAAGCTCTTTGGATTATACTAGGGAGATCCTTGGGTTTTTGGCCGGGATTTGGAAAGAAAAAGCTCCAACGGCTTTTGGACGGGAGATCCTCGGTTTTTTGGCTAGGATTTGTAAAGAAAAAGCTCAAATGGTTTTTTTTGGCCAGGAGATCCTCGATTTTTTGGCCGGGATTTGGAAAGAAAAAGCTCCACAGTTTTTTTGCCAGGAGATCCTCGATTTTTGGCAGGAATTTGGAAAGAAAAAGCTCCACGATTTTTTGGCCGGGAGATCCTCAGTTTTTTGGCCGAGATTGGAAAAGAAAATCCTCCATGATTTTTTGGCCGGGAGATCCTCGGTATTTTGGCTGAGATTTGGAAAGAAAAGCTCCACGGTTTTTTGGTCGGGGAATCCTCGATTGTTTGGCCATCATTTCAAACAAAAAGCTCCACGGTATTTTGGCCGACACATCCTCGGCTTTTTGGCCGGGATTTGGAAAGAAAAAGCTCAAAGGTTTTTGGCCGGGAGATCCTCAATTTTTTAGCTGGGATTTGAAAAGAAAAAGCTCTAACATTTTTTTGGTCGGGAGATTCTCGATTTTTCGGCTGGGATTTGAAAAGAAATAGCTCCACGATATTTTGGCCAGGATTTGGACAGAAAAAGCTCCAAGTTTTTTTGGCTGGGAGATCCTCAGTTTTTTGGCCGGGATTTGAAAAGAAAAAGTTCCACGGTTTTTGGCCGGTGATCCTTGGTATTTTGGCCGTGATTTGAAAAGAAAAAGCACCACGATTTTTTGGCCAGGAGAGCCTCAGGTTTTTGGCCGGGATTTGGAAAGAAAAAGCTCCAACGTTTTTTTTGCCGGGATTTGGAAAGAAAAAGCCACAACGATTATTAGCCGAGAGATCCTCGATTTTTTGGCTGGGATATTCAAGGAATGGGGATCCTAAGCTACCAGATTTGTTTTTCTTTTGGGGTTTTCATTTTTTATTTCTTCTCTATTCTTTTCTTCTTCTTTACATTTTCCTTTTATTTAGCAACATGCATGATAGAGTTTTGGAAAACTTCCTTTTGGTTGCTTCCTTGCCACAGGGTTGTTTTAGTGCTTGTGCTTTTCTTTTTCTTTTGAGTTGCACCTGCGTCTTGCATAGTTACTTTGAATTAAACCTGTTTTCAACAAAGAACAATTTATTAGTTTTGAAATGGTGGTTGGTTTTATGGCCTTGATCGCCCTAATTGCTTGATCCCGACCCCCTTTCTTTTGAGACCTTGCCACTTGTTGGTCTTGAGGGTGATCTCTTTTCAAACAAACCGGGTTTAACTCTCAAAACTTTATTATGACTTGCCCGTATGGGCTCTTACCTTTATTCAGCTCTTGAGACCTTTGCCTTTGACTTTATTTCTTTTCAAACATCTTTGCTTTGAAGTATCAACCATTATAGTAAGTCAGAATTGGACTGAAGCACTCGTTGAGGTTGGGACTTTTCTCCGGCTTTTGCTAGGCGGAGCCCTATGAAACCAATCCTGCCACCTTTTCTTTTGTAATAGTTATGAAACTAGAATTATACCGAAAGGGATTCAAAGGAAATTATGAAACAAGCAAGCATGTGAGTTTAAAGAGAAGCGTCCCTTTCGGGGAAAAAGAAAGACTTATCTAGGGTGCCTGTTGGCTTCAAATGAATATGACATGCTTCTTGGACTGGACGCCCGACCTACACAAACTTTCCAGATTTTAGTGAACCCATTGATATGCATTTCAAAATCGGGGAACCTTGCCAGGATTCTTTTAGTGATTAGTTGTCTTCTTTTCGGCCGACAGCGACCTTTGCTGGTTTTCGCCAATCGACCTCTCTCATTTCTCTTCTCACCATCGCCTGATAGTGCATTTTGCGAGTTTTCACTAAGCAGACTCTCTAATTTACATTTTCTCTACTCACCATTTCCGTATGGTGCCCGAAGGTTTTCACCGATAAGACTCTCTCGTTTTAGTTCTCTCAATTTGAATTGTATCAGATTCCAACAATGACGTTTTCTACCTCCCTGCCTTTGCCAATTGATCGGAATGACTTGGACAAGGTCTTTGGGATAAAAGGATTTTGGGTGGAACTACAACTTTGGAACCATTTAGACGGGTTCAGGATCGAACCATAATATCATCTGCCCCTGTTTTAATTTTGGGGAAATATGGAATTTTTGTTTCGGCATGACTGAACCTCAGTGAGAGGCTGCCTGCGTAACCTTTCAGGATCAAGTCAGAACGTATTTTAGGACAATAATTTTTGTTGTTTTTTTTTCAATGGTACTTCCAGGTTCCAAAGAGGGTAATCAAAGAAGCGTAACCGGCTCAAGGGCTTTACAAAGGATTGATAGTGTTTGAGGTAGCAGGAAGAAAAGCCTTCGTCATTTCGATTACATAAAAGTCGTTGCCTTAGGAGGTCTAGACATAGTACCTTTTCACTGCATCTGCATTGACTGGTGTTTCAGGATCATTTTACTCGATGTCTCCTAGATATAATGCTCCTTTCGGTAATATTTTCTGGATAATGCATGGACCCTTCCAATTAGGAGCAAACTTTCCTTTTGCTTCCTGGTGATGAGGGAGAATGCGTCTGAGCACGAGCTCTCCTATTTAAAAATTCAGGGGACGTACTTTCTTGTTATAGGCACGGGGCATTCTTTGTTGGCACAACTGCCCATGGAAAACCGCATCCATTCGCTTTTCATTAATTAAGGACAAATGCTCCAGTCGGGTTTTAACCCATTCACTATCCTCAATTTCCGCTTCTACGATTATACGAAGCAAAGGGATTTCTACTTCTGCTGGTATGACTGCTTCAGTTTTGTAGACCAACAAATATGGGGTTGCTCCAAATTATGTACGCACTGTGGTTCGAAACCCGAGTAATGCAAAAAGGCAACTTTTCATACCACTGCCTGGAGCTTTGAATCATTTTTCTCAAAATCTTCTTGATGTTCTTGTTTGCTGCTTCAACAACACCATTGGCTTTTGGTTGATAAGGAGTAGAGTTTCTGTGTGTTATCTTGAATTGTTCATATACTTCTTCCATCACACGACTGTTCAAGTTTGCAGCATTGTCGGTAATTATAGTAGCAGGGATACCGAAGCGACAAATGAGGTTTGAATGCACAAAGTCTACCACGACCTTGTTGGTGACCGACTTGAGAGTGATGGCCTCAACCCATTTTGCAAAGTAATCAATTGCAACCAATATGAATCTATGCATATTAAAAGCTTTTGGCTCAAATAGCCCAATGTCATCCATACCCCAAGCAACAATGGCCAAGATGCTAACATCGAGTGAAGCTCTGTTGGTGGTGCATGAATCAAATCACCATGCACCTGGCATTGATTGCATTTCCGAACAAAACTGAAGCAGTCCTTTTCTATAGTTATCCAACAATATTCCGCTCGGAGGATTTTCTTTGCCAAAATATATCCATTCATATGAGGTTCGCACACTCATGTGTGCATTTCATGCATGATTTTTCCAGCTTCCTCAGCATCAACACATCTTAACAAATTGAGGTTCGGGTCATTTTATACAAAACGTCACCACTTAAGAAGAAACCACTCGCATGCCCTCTAATGGTTCTTTTTTGATTTCTTGTGGCTTGTTCAGGGTACTCTTGTGTTTTTGGAAATCTCTTGATATCATGATACCATGGCTGAGTACTAGATTCCACCTCAACCGCATTACAATAACCCTACCTTTCTTTGATATAAATTTCTAGGGGATCAATATGGGCATTTCCTGGGTAAGGTAACATTGATGCTAAAGTGGCGAGTGCATCAGCTAGCTCATTGTGGCATCAAGGAATGCACCTGAACTCTATTGACTTGAAGCATTTGGTGAGGTCATCCATATGTTACCAAAATAGAATGAGCTTTACGTCTCGAGTCTCCCACCCTACCTGTGCTTGTCGGATAATCAAGTCAAAATCTCCCATGATCAGTAAATCTTCGACCTCTTGGTAAATGGCCATATTCAGGTCCATGATGCAGGCTTCATATTCAGTTGTATTGTTTGTGCAAAAAAATCAGAGTCTAGGTGTAGCTGGATAGTGCTGACCATTGGCTCATATTAAGATTGCCCCAATGCCTACACCTCTTGCATTTACTGCTCCATCAAAGAACATTTTCCAAGCATGAGTGTCTTTAGTGATTACTTCTACTGAATTAACTTCTCCATCTGGGAAGTATGTGCTCAGTGGTTGGTATTCATCATCAACCGTGTGCCAAATGATCTGCCAATGCTTGGGCTTTCATTGTCGTGCGAGTGACATAGAATATGTCAAATTCTGTGTGCACGATTTTCCATTTTGCCAGTCTCCCAGTGGGCATCGGCTTCTGGAATATGTATTTCAAAGGATCCAACCTGGTTATGATATAGGTAGTATGCGCTTGCAGATAGTGCCTCAACTTCTGAGCAACCCATGTCAGTGCAGAGTATGTTCTCTCCAACAAAGTATATTTTGCCTCATAACTGGTGAATTTCTTACTCAGATAGTAAATTGCTTGCTCTTTCTTACCAGGTACATCGTGTTGCCCCAGAATGCAACCAAAAGAGTTTTCTAGCACCGTCAAATACAAGAAAATGGGTCGTCCTGATTCAGGTGGGACCAATACCGGAGGATTTGATATATATTCCTTGATCTTATCGAAAGCCTCTTGACACTCACATGTCCATTTGATCGCTGTATCTTTCTTCAATAGTTTGAATATTGGCTCACATATCGTAGTCAATTGAGGAATGAACTGACTGATATAGTTTAGCCTGCCCAATAAGCTTATCATGTCCTTCTTAGTTCTTGGGGGAGGTAGATCTCGAATAGCCTTTATCTTTGTTGGATATAACTCGATACCTCTCCTGCTAACTATAAAACCTAAGAGCTTGCCCAATGGAACTCCGAAGGCACATTTGGCCAGATTCAGCTTCAAATCATGCTTATGCAACCGTTCAAAGAACTTTCTCATGTCTCGTACATGATCATTCTAAGTCCGGGACTTGATAATTACATCACCTACGTACACCTCTATCTCTTGATGCATCATGTCATAAAGATGGCAGTCATAGCCCTCATGTATGTTTACTCGGCATTTTTCAACTGAAATAGCATGACCCGATAACAGTAGGTACCTTACGGTGTAGTGAAAGATGTCTTCTCGGTGTCTTCTTCGTCCATCAACACCTGATGATATCCTGCGTAACAGTCCACAAAGGACTGTATTTCATGTTTGGCGCAGTTATCAACAAGGATGTGGATGTTAGGCAAAGGGAAATTGTGTTTTAGACTTGACCTATTAAAATCTCTGTAATCCTCACACACCCGGTTCTTCCCATCTTTCTTTGGCACATGAACCACATTGGCTAGCCATGTAGTATATTAGACCACCAGAATTACCCATGTTTTTAGTTGTTTTGTAATTTCTTCCTTGATCTTATCACTGATATCAGCTTTGAACTTTCTTTGCTTTTGTTGCACTAGAGAACAGTCGGGGTAAATTGGTAAATTCTGCACCACTAAATCCACACTCAATCTTGGCATGTCGTCATATGACCAAAAAAACACATCTTTAAATTCAAACAAAAGCTAGATTATTGCATCTTGAGTTTTCTCATCTGTGTTAATGCTTATTTTGGTTTCTCTTATTTCTCCAGCGGTTACCAAATTAACCGGCTCGGTGTTATTTAGATTTAGCTTAGGTTTGTTCTCAAATTATTTTAATTCTCGGTTTATTTCCCTAAAAGCTTCTTCTTAGTTGTATTATGGTTCTTGATTTATTATTTCACAGTTAGACAGTGTGTTTGAGTCTGGGCATGAAGTCCGCAGGCATGTCATGTTATTTAAAGCCGCATTATTATAAATGAAAAGAAAAAGTGAAAAAAGAAAAATAACAAGAAATCAGAAAAACTAAAAACAAAATGGACGATGAAATATTGATTTCTTTTCATGGAAATTGGGAAGATAATAGGGTTTACATGAATTTAAAATACAAGAGAGTAAAAGAAAACATCCGAGTTATACCCTGAAATAACTCGAGATGCAGAAAAGGTGACAAGGCAAATCTACCAGAACTCCCACCTGATCGGGAATGGAGTAGCCTTTCAATTTTGGAGTTTGTCATCTTGTCCCATGTAAAGCACCCCAGCGGTGCTAGTCCCTTCCCCTGGCTTGACCATTTTGGTCTCATAAAGCATTTTCCTCAGGGCTCCACAGATATCTTCTATTTCCTCCACTGTGAAAGCTCCATCATCTTCTTCTTCAACATACTTGGGATTGACGAAGGCCTCATACAAATGTGGTACTGGCTGTGGCAGAACCCTCCCTTCTTTTTTCCTTTCCTCAGCCCATGTTTCATTCTCTGGGATAGGGTGGAAACCTATCCCGAAATACTTTTCCGTAGTGGGTAGAGTTACTGGCTCGGCTATTCCTTGCAAAGCTTTCCCCAATCCCTTTCCTGGCTTGAAACCATGTCATATCATTTCTTTGGCCACCATGATTGAAGCATTAGACAAGAAAGGCTGCGGGCACAGACTTCCTTCCACATATCGATCAGCTACAACAACTTCTAAGGCTTGATAAACGATATGCTCGTTCTTTCTCTCACCACTAAGCACGGAATAGACGGGTCACAATAGATAGACTGCTCATCTTCCCTATGGACCACAATCTGCTGATCTTCACATTCAAATTTTACCATCCGGTGAAGGGTAGAGGGCACAACTCATGAAGCTTGAATCAAAGGTCTTCCCAGAAGAAAATTGTATGACGTGTCCATGTCCAGTACTTTCAAAGTGTCCTCGAAAGCCACTAGGCTTATGGTTAGTATTAAATCAATTTTCCCAATAATGTCTCTCTTGATGCTATCAAAAGCCCTCACGCAGACACTGTTAGGACGAATCCTCCCAGTTCTTATCTCCATTCTTTGCAATGTGGAGAGTCGACAGATATCAACCCTGAGCCTCCATCTACCATGACTCGCTTAACATAATAATCCTCACATTTAACAGTTAAGTGTAAAGGTTTATTGTCAGCAACTCCATCTGGCAGAAAATCATTCTTGCTGAAAGAAAGTTGATTAACAGCAAAAAATCTTTCCACCATTCTCTCAAGTTGTTCAACTGATGTTCTACTGGGAACATGTGCCTCGTTCTAGGTTTTCATGAGGATCATCTGATGTTCGGCAGACTTGGTAATCAATGACAATAGTGATACTAGTTCAGGACACCCTCTCAATTGTTCCACCATTTTATACTCAAGCATTTTCATCTTTTGAAAGAAGGCCTCTGCTTCTTCGGCGCTTACCGGCTTTTTAGATGGAAAGCATGTTCTCGCAGCGTTGTTGACTTCAAGTACATTTGAGTATTTCTCAACAAAGGTGATTCCTGGGAGTTCTCCTGTAAGTTCATTACCTTTGTATGTAACCACAGTTTGTTGGTAGTTCCACGACACAGCATAGGGGTTGGCCATTGGCTTCTGTACGCGTCCAATAACCACTTGCTCACTCAGCCGAGGCATTTTGATTGTCCCCCGCACCACATAGGCCCCTTTTGGTACATACACTTGTGTCCCTTTCTTTACTTCATACTTCTTCGGAGCGCTCATGACTAGTTGTTTCTCTTGACGACCCCTTGAAACCTAAAGAACCCCGTGTTTAGGAGGCACTAGCTCTGTCTTTGCTTAAGTTTTCTTTCCAGGTTCGATTTTGATAGCTTTATTCTTCTTTTCCCCTCTTTCCTACTTTGGGGATGCCTTAGGCTCCTTTTCGGCATCGGTAATAGCAATTATGTCTTTTTAGGCCAGATCAAATTCTTGGTCTTCACAAATCATACCAATTACTGGCCCGTTGTTGTGAGCGGGCAACGGGGTTTTAGTAACATTCAGGACTTCTTCATCCCTCTGCACTATTTTTACTTGTTCAATCAAATCTTCTACAACATTTTAAATGTCCAACAGATGTCAGTGCTGTGCCCTTCTGCTCTTGAGTAGTAGGCACAGAGGATACCCCTTTGATAAGCTGGAGATTCTGAGTTCAATCTGTTTTGGGAAATAGGCTGTAGTAAGTTCATCTGGACGAGCTTCGGCAATAAACTGGAGTATGGTTCACCAATTGGTGTAAAATTTGATCGTTTAGGTGGTTCCTGAGGCACAAATTATTTTTTGGTGGTCGGGGACTATATTAGTTTAGGAAAGGAGGCTGGTTTCTTTGGAATGGAGGTGGGTTTCAATTAGCTTGCAGTTGCGGTCGGTCGAAATGTTGAGCATTCATTACAGCATAAGGTGGAGGAGCATAAGTCATATCTATGTGAGGGTAATAGTGCTGAGGGGTTCTTTCAGAGATCACCGGTCTAGGAGCCCGGTATCTTCTTCCTCCCGATGCTGCCATCACTATTTCTTCCTTCTTTTTGCCCTTAGCAATTCCTCCAGACAGGCCTTGTATGGCTTGGGAGGTTGCTCTTATGGCCGATTGACTCATGATTCTACTTGTCTTTAAGTCATTCTCCACCATTTCTGCAATCTTTATGGCTTCTGCGAAAGGTTTACCCATGGCGGACATCATGTTTTGAAAATAATCTGCTTCTTGGGCCTATAGAAAAACAGTCACCATCTCCACCTCGTCCATTGCAGATTTTACCCTTGACGCTTGCTCGTGCCACTTGATTGCATATTCGCAGAAGCTTTCTGAAGGCTTTTTCTTGAGATTCGCTAAAGAGTTCCTATCTGGTGAAATGTCTATATCGTACTGAAACTGTTAGACAAAGTCTCTAGCGAGATCATCCCAGATATGCCATCAAGATATATCCTGATCCATGTACCATTCTGATGCTATACCCACCAAAATTTCTCCAAATTAGGCCATCAGTAACTCTTCTTTGCCACCAGCTCCGCGCAGCTGATTACAGTACCTTCTGAGGTGAGCAATGGGATCACCATGTACATCGTACTTTTCAAACTTTGGTGTCTTAAATCCCACAGGTACCTGCACGTGAGGGAACATGCACAGATCATTTTGTGAGACACTTTTCTATCCATTTAGTCCTTCCATATTCTTAAGACTCTGTTCCAAACTCTTCATCCATTTTGTCATGTCATCCCGTTCTGGGGTTTTAAGAGTTTTGTCCTACTCCGGTGTAGGCTCATAAGGTGCATGGGAATATGTACATTAAGGGTAGCGAGAAGGGTCAGCCTGAAAGATCAGATTCTGGAATGTGAAAATTGAAGGGTCAAAAGCGTGTTTTTGCAGTGATGGTTAAGTTGTTGCAGATGATGGTGGAGCGGTGAAGATGTTGGGCACAGTCCCAGAGGGGAACACTTATGGGTGAGCTTCAGAGGGTGTTCCAAAAAAGTTAGCAGTCATGGTGGATTGGCCCAGAAGAACATTTGGAAAACTGATAGGGACAGTAGTAACCCCTCTTAATCTAGGGAACAACTCCGGAAATCCAGGGATAGTACTTGGGGTTTCCCCTCCATTGTTCCAAGCATCCCACATTTCCATCAAGCGTAAGTGCAGTATTCCATTTTCTTCAGTCGTGTAGGACTCGGAGGCCGAGATTCTAGATAGTGGCCTGTCTTTAGATATGGGGATTGCAGGAAGAGCCATTTCAGACGACATCTCAGTGCTTCCTTTGAATCTAGTGAAGTATTGATGTGAGGCCAGCGTACCACAAACGAACCACGATTTCTAAACACTCAGCTGGAAATACTGCATCAACGGTTAGTGTTAAACACATTGTAGTGTGATGCACCTACACGGTTAACTGAATATCTACATGTTTGCTTTGGTTGCATGCATCTTCCCGACCTTTCATTTATTCCCTTTCTCTTTCTCAATTGTTTTATTTTCTTTCATTTTCTTTTCCCTCTTGTCTCTTCATTTCTGCTCTTCTTTGGCCATAATTTTTCACTCAATGCCTTATATTCCTCCTTTGTGTTTCTTTTCTCTCTTGTTTTTCCTTTTCATTTAATTTCCTTGTATTTTTCTTTTCTTTTCGTTTCTCTTTTTCTTAGGATTACAGTCGAATCTTATGTAGATTACCTACGTATCATGGCCCCGCATGAATCAGACCAAGCATAGTTCTTGCAAATAAGCACAAAATTAAATACAAGAAATAAAGAATCAATTTTTTGGAGAATTTTCAAATTTTCATTCATAACAACTGCGATTACAAAATTACTAGACTATTTTTTTTTCATTTTCAAAAAGGAAAATACAAAAAGACTCAAAACAAATATAGACTCGACTAATCTAGGAGTACATCAAAACTTCAAACCCTGGGGCCCGCAGGCATCATTCAGCATCATCGCAGTCGTGCGTGCAAGACCCCTTTGAAGTTGCTCTAAATCATTCATGACTTGCCGAACAAATAGCATCACTGAAGCAAAGAAAGTGGTTCAGCCCATCCGTTCACCATCCTGGCATCTCTTGACAATATAATGTGCAATGCGTTGGATTATTTTCCATGATTTGACTCTTTTCTTGAAGAAGTCGGCTTGCCTATTGGGTGCGGGCTTCTAGTACTCGGGAATCTTGAAGGTGAAAGTCTTGTAGCAATTTCACTTCCCTTGCATTTCGGCGATCATCTCATAGCACCGATTACTCTCGCCTTGAAACTCTTTGGCTAACTGGATCGCCTTTTCTTCTGAAGCATTTTCTTTTCTTCTCATGTTGGCAATGGTTACTTCATAATATCTTTTCAAATGTTGTACATACTGGGCTCTTTCTTCAGTTTTATTAGCCCAGTGTGCTTGAAGTCTCGCCGTGTTCCTTTTGGATATCTCTAACTCTTCTTGGCGATCCGAGACTTGCTTTTTCAGCCCCTTGATCAATCTTTCGTCAGACACGCTTCTTTTTCTTTTTCTAGCATCAACATTCATTTGTTGGATCTGTGCCTTAAGATCTTTATTTTCCTGGGCCAGTTTCTTTTCTCCCCTTCGCCATCCTCAATTTGTACACTTTTCTCAAATTGAAGGTCCTGCACCTGTTGCTCTAATGTCCCTATTATGGCTCGGTATTCTTTCTCTTTTGCCAACAAATCCAATTAGACTCGGGCTCCATTAGTAAATTGTTGTAGATGGGTCTCTTAGCGGGTCTCCCAGGAATTCGAAACCTTTTGTTGAACCATGTCAAATATTTGGTGTCCACCTCACCCCTTGCCCGATCCTCTATCACAGTGTCAGGTTGCAGAAATCGACTTTCATTCCATATCTTTCTAATTCTTTCTTCCGGGAAAGTACCTTTAGGACCCAACTCAATAATCTGTTCACTCAATTGCTCATCGGTATGCACTATTTGGAACCTCCCGAATTGTCGCATGACCCTGTAAGGCGCGTAAGGTAGTATGCTTCGGATACCCATTAGAAGAATATAGGGGACTTCTGTTGAAGTATAGACAACTTCGGTAGCGGGAAGCCACACATAATCCCACTCAACCTTATCCGCATTCAACGATCTCAAGCATGATGACCAAGCCTTAACACCTTCGGGAAATTTGATACCTGCGACTCTGGTATCAATTCACTAATGTAACTAAGCCCGGTTAATCCAAAATTCAAGTACCCTGTGCGGTGACATAAATTCTCTAAGATCCACATTTGTAATAAAAGATTATACCCCTGAAAGAATTTCTCACCTTCCCGACACTTAGTTAAAGCCCGATATATCTCTGCTACGATCAAGGAGACCACCATGCAAGTAGGATTCTTCATAGCTACATCCACCATTCCTACTAGCACGAGATCAATATTTCCATCTTTCATTGGGCAAATCACAATTCCTTGAAAAGCCACAACAAATGCTAACCCTCGTTGAGCCTCCCATTTGTCTTTATTTCCAGTGTGTGTTAAGCCGGTGTTAGGTTCCTCAAATCCCCTCGGGTTGCCGTATCGATGATAGAGAAAATGCAAAGTACAATACCCCTCTGCAAGACATGAGTCTTGGACATTCCGACTGATATTCGGTAAGTCTAAAAATCTATACAGTGTGCCTAGACTTGGTGATAAGGGTTATCTACCTCGCATGTTTCCATTAAGGCCTGCATACCCTGCCATTTCTTCCATTATCGATGTGAGCTCTCAATCAGAGAATCTAAAGATATTTCGAGTTGGATCCCAAAATGGTATCAATGCTTCAACAATATCCTTTCTCGATTTTATGTTCATAAGTCCAACAAGGCTGCCCAGAATTTTTACCACTGATTCTTTACTTCCATCTCGTAAGTCGTCCCACCACATGTGGAGCTTAAGGGGCATCTCGCTCAGGACGAAGAAGGTTTCGATGTCATTTGAACTCATCCTGCATATTTATTTAATGATTAAAAGGAAAAAGTGGCTATTTTGTAAAATTTTGTTTAAGAGACTACAAACTTGATAGATAAAAACACGTCAAAATTTCTCATCCTGGGGCCCATGGGGCATCATTCAGCATCGCCACAGGCCAGTGCAAGACAAAAGTTTTTTTAATGTCAATTACGACTATTTTAAACTGGCCATGTAATGGCTTATTTACCTTAAACACACAAAGTGACTATTGTTGCAAAATTTTTGTTGGGAAAACAAAACTTGATTTTGCAGATACGACCTTTCAGCACTTTTGAAAAGGTAGATTTGAGGTTGTGCTCGCAAATCATTTAAAATGACTCAGGGTGGCTGTTCTTCCAAAAATGGCCTTCTGGTGTCCTTTTGATGGACATTCGGCTTATTTTAAACACGAATGGCGTCACCCGACTTATTTGTAATGAAAATTAAAATTTGACTTTTTGTGGCTATTGTCGAAAAGGGGAGGTTGGACCCGATGAGACTTTCCAACGCATCTCACATCCGGTGAGAATTAAACAGGCGTAGTTCAGGCCGATTGGCCAAAATCAAAACCATTTTTGACCAACAATGTTCTTTTCTATTTTTTCAAATATTTTCTCTTTTTCTATTTTCAAAAATCCGGCAACATTTCGGTACTAATTAGGCATTGCGTTTTTCACAATAAATTGTTATCCTCCCTTAGTCATAACACTGCTATTTTTCATAATTTTCACTCTTGTATACAAACCAATCAACATGCAAAGCCGAGCAAATAAATGCAAGTAGCACATAATATGAATTAGGATGGTCATTTCAATATGGGTCACCTATCCTAGACGGACTGTGACGTCCCAAAGGGTCATCACTTGTTTTATTAATCATTCGAGCTTCTGAGGCCTTGAAAACCTCATTTTATGTTGCCTTGATTTACGTGCACGATCCGGGCATGTAGCCGGAAAGATTTTGTGATAGAATATATGAATTCTATGAGAAATTTGGAGAAAAATGATATTAAAATTGATATGGTTGACTTCGGTGAACATTTGTGGTAAACGGACCCAGACCCGAAAACGGATGGTCCCGGAAGGTACGTAGGAATATATGGGACTTGGACATGCGTCCGGAGTCGAATTCTGAGCCCTAGAGCCCAAGTTATGAATTTTTATGTGAAATTGTTTTTGATGTAATTATTAAAGGAAAATGAATTAATTGACCTTGGTATCGGGCTTGTAGTCCGGTTCCGACGCCCGGTACAAGTCTTAAATATCATATATGTGCTTTCTGCAAAGTTTGGTGACATTCGGATGTTGTTTGATATATTTTGGACCTTGAGTTTCAAGTTTGACAAGTTTTGAAAACCAAAAGTATGAAAATTATGAACTTGAGGCTTGATTTGATGAAAACGATGTGATACTGGCGATGTGATCGCATGGACAAGTTTGTAATGAGTTTTTGGTGTTGTGTACATGTTTGGTTTGGAGCCCGGGAGGCTCGGGTAAAGATTTGGTAGGCCGTTGGATCAATTTCTGAATTTTAACACTGCTAGTTTTTCACCCAGCTGTTGTCTTCGCAATTGCGAAGCTTTTCTCGCAATTGCGAGTGGTCCCATGCTGGCCTTGGTTCGCAAATGCGAACCATACTTCGCAAATGCGAAGTTGACTAGATTGAACACTACTTCGCAAATGCGAAGTCCACCTCGCAAATGCGAGGCCTTCAATATTGAGCCTGGCTTCGCAAATGCGAAGCATTTGTCGCAAATGCGAAGGCCCTTGAACCCAACCTTGTTCGCATTTGCGAACATTATGTCGCAAATGCGAACCTCCCAATTATGCCTTGGCCTCGCAAATGCGAACAAAAGTTCGCAAATGCGAACTTCCCATCCTTAGCTTATTTTTCAAACTCCAGAATTTGGTCGGGGTTCGCAATTGCGAACCCCTGCTCGCAAATGTGAACACAGAGACCTGTAAATCACGATTTCCAGCTTCATTTTTCATATTTCACAACCTAAAACTTCCATTGGCAATTTTTCACGAACTCCCTCTTCCCCAAATCATTGGTAAGTCAACTTTTACTCAATTTCTTCAAACTTTAACATCATCTATCATGTTTTCATCATCAATTTAAGGTTTTTCATGGGTAAAAATGGGGGATTTGGGTAGAACTTAGGTTTTCATAAAAATTGGAATTTTGACCTCAATTTGTGGTCCGATTTGAGAACAAATTATATATTTGAACTCATGGATGATTGGGTGAATTTATTTTGGTTCGAAACTCGAGTTTCGATCATGTGGGCCCGGGGTCGATTTTCACTATTCCGGGCAGAATATTGTAAAAATTATATTTGGCCATATGGACTAGTTTGTTGAGTAGTATTGATGATATTAAATCAATTGTGTATAGATACGATTGAATTGGAGCCATATTCGAAAGGAAAAGGCATTGCTACGGATTGAGTTGTTCGTAAACTTTCGAGGCAAGTGTTTGTTCTATCCTAGCTTGAAGGAATAGGAATTGAGTTTATGTGTAAATTGTGATATGTGGAGTCCGACGTATAGGCATGGTGACGAGTATCTATACGTTGGGGGTCGAGCATGACCGTTAGTCTTAAAAATGGATTAAATTCTTATTAGTCCTAAATGATTATGTGAAGGGAGATTATTATTGGTTTTATATCGGTAAAATACATATAGATTATTGATTAAAGAGTTATTGGTGTTACACCGGTAATAGAGATAAATTGTTGATTCATTGTCATTTATTGGTTTTATACCGGTAAAATACATATAGATTATTGATTAAAGAGTTATTGGTGTTACACCGGTAACAGAGATAAATTGATGATTCATTGTCATATATACATATAAATTGTTGATTAAGAGTTATTGGTATTACACCGATAATAGAGATAAATTGATGATTCATTGTCATTTATACATATAAATTGTTGATTAAGAGTTATTGGTATTACACTGGTAACGAGGATGTATCGTTGATTTATTGTTATTTATTGGTTTTTACACCGGTAATATAAATATTGTTGAAGTAAAGATTATTGGTTTAATACCGATAATACTTTTATATATTCACTGTTGATCGGAGATTATTGGCTTATTGCTGGTAATATATATATTAAAGAATTGGGATCGTGTGGCGCGTCGACCACTTATATATTAAGGAATTGGGATCGTGTGGCACGCCGACCCCTTTTATGATAAGAAATGGGATCGTGTGGCACGCTGACCACAAAGTGATTTGAATCTTGACATTGGCCATAGTTGCCGGTAGCCTATTGTTATGTTTTGGGAGCGGGTGGTACACCTACCACAAGATATGAAAGGCCTATTGTTCTATTTTTGGAGTGGGTGGTACGCCTACCACAAGATATGAAATGAAAAATGAATTTAGACATGAAAATAAGATTTGTTCCATTGATCAGATTACTCTGGATATTGTAAGATATTGACTGTTATTTCAGAGCAGATTTCTTTCCTTATAAATGTTTGATAACGTTTTTCTGCTATTGTATATGTATATATATTTCAACTGTATAGGTTTATGTGGGTGACTGGTCGTAGTCTCGTCACTACTTCGCCGGGATAGGCCAGGCACTTACCAGCACACGGGGTCGGTTGTGCTGATACTACACTCTGTGCTCTTTTTGCACAAATACAGGTTATGGGCAGCAGCAGCAGTAGTAGCACGATGGTGGATATTCCGACTACTGAGACTATGAGGTAGCCTTGCAGGCGTCCGCAGGACCCGTTGTCTCTTCTATCTATGTATTTCATTCTGTTATCTCATGTATTCGAGATAAACAGCTTATATTTCTTTTAGACAATTGTGTGTATTATTCTTACAAGTTCGTGAGTATTGTGACACCAATCTTGGGTAGTGTATCATGTTTGGGTTTCTGTATCTTATATGATAAAATTGACAAAGTCTTCTGCTAAATTTAGTTTTTTCGCTGAAATTCCATGGTTTTATTTAAAGTTTTTAATAAGAGAATTGTGACTAATGGAAATGTAAGTAAAATTTGGCTGGCCTAGCTTCCACTAGTAGGCGCCATCATGACTCCCGATGGTGGGAAATCCGGGTCGTGACAAGTTGGTATTAGAGCACTAGGTTGCACAGGTCTCACAACTCATAAACAACCTTGGTAGAGTCTGAGGGATTGGTACGGAGACGTCTGTATTTATCCCCAGAGGCTACGGAGTTAAGAAAATATTCCCTTCATTCTTTCCTATCGTGCGAGCTTGTTCTTCAAATGTTAAGTTAAATTTCTACTCTTGTCTTCCCACGAATGGCAAAGGCATGTACTGCTTCTTCAGCCGACAATGGCACAGGCTGGTAATAGATCAACGATGCCTTCAGAAGTTTTATGGAGTTTCGGATAAGTTTCACCAAACTCTTCGCTATCTCCTTCAGTGGTGCATCATTTGAGAACCCAAGGGAATTTATGGACCATTGCTATGAGATATTACAGAATGCGGGAATAGTCGAAAGCGAGAGGGATGATTCAACTGTGTTTGGGGTGACGAGTGAAGTAGTGGAAACATAATGTATTTACTAACCGGTTGTGGTTTCAACAGACCTTGATGTCTGGTTGATTTATTTGAAGTTGTGAAGGACAATTATTGTGGACTATCAGATGTTGTGACTTTGACTTATAGCCAAAAAGGGGGAATTCCACTATTAGTGAATGGACCGGATGACCATGTGATATGTTAGTTTTGGCTTGGAAGGTATATATATGATATGGAAAGGTTACCCAAATAAATTATGCATATTTGAGGCTTAGTACTCTGCAAGGGTAAGAATCGGCCCAAAGTATAACAAAGAGTATAAGAGCAAATGAGGTAGTTCAGCAATGTCAAGCTGAAATAGCAAAAGAGGTAATTAGTCGTCAATGTTTGTGACAAGCCTATGAAGAGGGTAGACGCGCCAATGCGACATTACCTACTCAACCCTATTTTTAGAAATGTTTTGGAAGAGTTTACCTCCCTGACTCTTTGAAAGGTGTGGTATGTATGATCTGAACGATCATGTCCGGTTATTATGACAGTGTCCGAATATGTCGTCATGTCCAATAAGTTAGCTGAGCCTCAAAGGTATTTTTGTGAATGTGGTAGATTGGAGAAATATAATTTACGAAGGCACTCAAGCTACGTGCCCCATTGCAGGCAATACTCAGCTTACATGACTAGCCAGAATTAGGGGTCAGGATGTTAGAGGCGGAGGTGAGACTCCTAGAGGTGGAGACCCAAATGTTGACATAATTTCTATGTTGTGACTAAGGTCACTACACCAGATGGTGTTATCACATGTAAATTATTAATTATTACGATGGGAATTGATGTAATTCATGAAATAACTATTTTCAATAGGTAAATTGTATACCCTGTCGGTATGAGGGTTCTTTTATGTCGTGATACTCTTTGATGGACAATAGTTGAAAAGAAAAAAAGAAAGGAAATGAAAAACATGAGTGGCAGAATGTGTAAATACTTGTGATTTAGAGTGGAGGATGAGATCCTCAAAAGTTTTGTATAGCGTGCAAATATTTGCTTTAAAAACCGAGCTGCAAGCCGCGGTGAATATTGTATGAGAACAAGGTCCTGGTGGTGAAAAGCTTGTGTTTAAAATTTTCCCTTTCTGGAAATAAAAATCTAGCATAATATCCTAAATTTGAGCCATTCATGTTAGGATTATTTGACAATCCTTGCATAGTTTCTATTCATATTTAGCCATTACTATTTTGTGACCGTTGAGTTCTAGACTTTTAGATGAACACCAGTTCAGGATAAATATAACTCATTAATTCGAGAAAGTAATCATCAGGTTTCCATACCTCATTGTGAGTAAAGTGGGAGTTTTGGAATAAGATATTTGATAACAAGGTTAATTGACAATGTTGTAAACTAAGAACAACTCTTATGGCCAGACTTTAGAGTCATGAATATATGCATACGTATGAGGTGTTCGTGCCTTATTTATACTTGTTCGTTGTAGTCTTCATTGATTCCATATTGACCTACTCCTGCAGTCAGGAGGAGCATGTGCAACATCTCAGAGTGGTTCTTCAGACTCTGAAGGATAATCAGCTATATGCCAAATTTTCGAAATGTGAGTTCTGGTTGAGTTCGGTAGCATTTCTGGGTCACACTGTATCAATGGAAGGTATTCAGGTGGACCCAAAGAAGATTGAGGCAGTCCAGAATTGGCCTCGACCAGCTTCAGTGACTCAAATCCGGAGTTTCTCGGGGTTAGCAAGCTATTACCATTGGTTTGCAGAAGGGTGCCCAGTTCAAGTGGTCAAATAAGTGTGAGGCGAGCTTTTAAAAGCCCAAGACATCTTAGACTACGGCATCGGTGTTGAATATACCTACGGGTGCAGGGCCTTACACAGTTTACTGTGATACGTCTCGTACAAGGCTTGAAATGGTATTGATGCAGGATGGTAAGGTTATTGCTTATGCTTCGAGATAGTTAAAAATACATGAGAAGAATTATCCAGTACATGATCTTGAGTTAGCAGCAGTGGTGCATGCCTTGAAGATCTCGAGGCATTATCTATATGGTGTGACGTGTGAGGTATACACTGATTACAAGAGCCTACAGTATTTGTTCAACCAAAAGGAGTTGAATCTACGATAGCGGAGATGGTTAGAGTTGCTGAAAGACTATGATGTTACTATCCTATATCACCCAGGTAAGGCCAATGTGGTGGCCGATGCATTGAGTAGAAAGTCCGCCGGCATGGGTAGTCTTGCCTTTATCCCGGTTAGTCAGAGACCATTTGCTCTAGATGTCTAGGCCTTAGCCAACCGGTTCGTGAGATTAGACATTTCTGAGCCTAGTAGGGTGTTAGCCTACACGGTCGCTCGTTCCTCTATATTAGAGCGTATCCGTGAGAGGCGATTTGATGATCCTCATTTGCGTGATTTAAGAGATACAGTACAGCGGGGAGGTGCTACAAAGTTAAATCTAGATGATGATGGGGTATTGAGATTGTAGGGTCGAGTTTGTGTACCCAATGTCGAAGGGATTCGAGAGTTGATCTTAGCGGAGGCCCACAGTTCGCGGTATTCTATTCAACCAGGTGCCGCGAAGATGTACTAGGACTTACGGCAGCACTATTGGTGGCGCAGAATGAAGAAAGATATCATTGCGTATGTCGCTCGGTGTCTAAATTGTCGGCAGGTGAAATATGAGCACCAGAGACCTGGTGGTGTGTTCCAGAGGATTGAAATTCCCGAGTGGAAATGGGAGCGGATCACTATGGACTTCGTTATTGGACTTCCTTTGACTCGGAGGAAATTTGATGCTATTTGGGTCATTGTTGATAGGCTGACCAAATCAGCACACTTTATTCCAGTATCTGTCTCCTACTCGTCGGAGAGGTTAGTAGAGATTTACATCAGAGAGATTGTTCGACTTCATGGGGTGCTGGTATCTATTATCTCTGATCGGGGTACGCAGTTTACCTCGCGGTTCCGGAGAGCGGTCCAGCAGGAGTTAGGCACCCAGGTTCAGCTGAGTACAGCTTTTCATCCTTAGATAGATGGTCAGTCCGAGAGGACTATTCAGATTCTAGAGGACATGCTTCGAGCCTGTGTTATTGATTTCGGAGGCTCGTGGGACCAGTTTCTGCCATTAGCAGAGTTCGCCTACAACAACAGCTACCAGTCTAGCATCCAGATGGCCCCGTATGAGGCATTGTATGGTAGGCGATGTCGATCTCCAGTCGGATGGTTTGAGCCGGGAGAGGCTCGGTTGTTGGGTACAGATTTAGTTCAGGAGGCCTTGGATAAGGTCAAAACTATCCAGGAGAGATTGCGTTCAGCTCAGTCCAGACAGAAGACTTATGCGGATTGTAAGGTTCGAGATGTAGATTTCATGGTTGGTGAGCGAGTATTGCTCCGAGTGTCGCCTATGAAGGGCGTGATGAGGTTCGGGAAGAAGGGCAAGCTCAGCCCTAGGTATATTGGCCCATTTGAGATTCTAGACCGAGTGGGTGGGGTGGCTTACAGACTAGCTTTTCCGCCTAGCTAATCAGCCGTGCATCCAGTTTTTCATGTATCTATGCTTCGGAGATACCACGGCGATCCCACACATGTGTTAGACTTCAGCACTGTCCAATTGGACAATGATCTATCTTACGAGGAGGAGCCGGTGGCCATTCTAGACCGGCAGGTTCAACAGTTGAGGTCGAAGAGTTATCCTTCTGTGCGTGTTCAGTGGAGAGGTCAGCCTCCTGAGGCATCGACCTGGGAGTCCGAGTCTGACATGCGGAGCCGATATCCTCATCTATTCCATGACTCAGGTACTTCTTCTTTTGTCCGTTCGAGGATGAACGGTTGTTTTAGAGGTGGAGAATCTGACGACCCAAAGGGTCATCACTTGTTTTATTAATCATTTCGAGCTTCTGAGGCCTTGAAAACCTCATTCTATGTTGCCTCAATTTACGTGCACGATCCGGGCATGTAGCCGGAAAGATTTTGTGATAGAATATATGAATTCTATGAGAAATTTGGAGAAAAATGATATTAATATTGAAATGGTTGACTTCGATCAACATTTGTGGTAAACGGACCCGGACCCGATAACGGACGGTCCCGGAAGGTCCGTAGGAAAATATGGGACTTGGACATGCGTTCGGAGTCAAATTCTGAGGCCTAGAGCCCAAGTTATGAATTTTTATGTGAAATTATTTTTGATGTAATTATTAAAGGAAAATGAATTAATTGACCTTGGTATCGGGCTCGTAGTTTGGCCAAGTCTTAAATATCATATATGTGCTTTCTGCAAAGTTTGGTGACATTTAGATGTCGTTTGATATGTTTTGGACCTTGAGTTCCAAGTTTGAAAAGTTTTGAAAACCAAAAGTATGAAAATCATGAACTTGAGGCTTGATTTGATGAAAACGATGTGATATTGGCGATGTGATCGCACGGACAAGTTTGTAATGAGTTTTTGGTGTTGTGTACATGTTTGGTTTGGAGCGCGGGGGGCTCAGGTAAAGATTTGGTAGGCCGTTGGATCAATTTCTGAATTTTAACACTGCTGGTTTTTCACCCAGCTGTTGTCTTCACAATTGCGAAGCTTTTCTCGCAATTGCGAGTGGTCCCAGGCTGGCCTTGGTTCGCAAATACGAACCATACTTCGCAAATGCGAAGTTGACTGGATTGAACACTGCTTCGCAAATGCGAAGTCCACCTCGCAAATGCGAGGCCTTCAGTATTGAGCCTGGCTTCGCAAATGCGAAGCATTTGTCGCAAATGCGAAGGCCCTTGAACCCAGCCTTGTTCGCATTTGCGAACATTATGTCGCAAATACGAACCTCCCAATTATGCCTTGGCCTCGCAAATGCAAACAAAAGTTCGCAAATGCGAACTTCCCATCCTTAGCTTATTTTTCAAACTCCAGAATTTGGTCGGGGTTCGCAATTGCGAACCCCTGCTCGCAAATGCAAACACAGAGACATGTAAGTCACGATTTCCAGCTTCATTTTTCATATTTCACAACCTAAAACATCCATTGGCGATTTTTCACGAACTCCCTCTTCTCCAAATAATTGGTAAGTCAACTTTTACTCAATTTCTTCAAACTTTAACATCATATATCATGTTTTCATCTTCAATTTAAGGTTTTTCATGGGTAAAAATGGGGGATTTGGGCAGAACTTAGGTTTTCATAAAAATTGGAATTTTGATCTCAATTTGAGGTCCGATTTGAGAACAAATTATATATTTGAACTCAAGGATGATTGGGTGAATTTATTTTGGTTCGAAACTCGAGTTTCGATCATGTAGGCTCGGGGTCGATTTTCACTATTCCGGGCAGAATATTGTAAAAATTATATTTGGCCATATTGATGATATTAAATCAATTGTGTATAGATACGATTGAATTGGAGCCAAATTCGAAAGGAAAAGGCATTGCTACGGATTGAATTGTTCGTAAACTTTCGAGGTAAGTGTTTGTTCTATCCTAGCTTGAGAGAATAAGAAATGAGTTTATGTGTAAATTGTGATATGTGGAGTCCGATGTATAGGCATGGTGACGAGTATCTATACGTTGGGGGTCGAGCATGACCGTGAGTCTTAAAAATGGATTAAAATTCTTATTAATCCTAAATGATTATGTGAAGGGAGATTATTATTGGTTTTATACCGGTAAAATACATATAGATTATTTATTAAAGAGTTATTGGTGTTACACCGGTAATAGAGATAAATTGTTGATTCATTGTCATTTATTGGTTTTATACCGGTAAAATACATATAGATTATTGATTAAAGAGTTATTGGTGTTACACCGGTAACACAGATAAATAGCTGATTCATTGTCAAATTGTTGATTAAGAGTTATTGGTATTACACAGGTAACAGAGATAAATTGCTGATTCATTGTCATTTATACATATAAATTATTGATTAAGAGTTATTGGTATTACACCAGTAACGAGGATGTATCATTGATTTATTGTCATTTATTGGTTTTTACACCGGTAATATAAATATTGTTGATGTAAAGATTATTGGTTTAATACCGGTAATACTTTTATATATTCACTGTTGATCGGAGATTATTGGCTTATTGCTGGTAATATATATATTAAAGAATTAGGATCGTGTGGCGCGCCGACCACTTATATATTAAAGAATTGGGATCGTGTGGCACGCCGACCACTTTTATGAAAAGAAATGGGATCGTGTGGCACGCCGACCACAAAGTGATTTGAATCGTGGCATTAGCCATAGTTGCCGGTAGCCTATTGTTATATTTTGGGAGCGGGTGGTACGCCTACCACAAGATATGAAAGGCCTATTGTTATGTTTTGGGAGCGGGTGGTACGCCTACCACAAGATATAGCTTATTGTTACATTTGGGAGCGGGTGGTACGCCTACCACAAGATATGAAATGAAAAATGAATTTAGACATGAAAATAAGATTTGTTCCGTTGATCAGATTACTCCGAATATTGTAAGATATTAAGTGTTATTTCAGAGCAGATTTCTTTCCTTATAAACGTTCGGTAACGTTTTTCTGCTGTTGTATATGTATATATATTTCAACTGTACAGGTTTATGTGGGTGACTGGCCGTAGTCTCGTCACTACTTCGCCGGGATAGGCCAGACTTTTACCAGCACATAGGGTGTGTTGTGCTGATACTACACCTCTGCGCTCTTTTTGTGCAGATACAGGTTACGGACAGCAGCAGCAGCAGTAGCACGATGGTGGATATTCTGACTACTGAGACTACGAGGTAGCCTTGCAAGCGTCCGCAGGACCCGTTGTCTCTTCTATCTATGTATTTCATTCTGTTATCTCATGTATTCGAGATAAACAGCTTATATTTCTTTCAGACAATTGTGTGTATTATTCTTAGAAGTTCGTGAGTATTGTGACACCAGTCTTGGGTAGTGTATCATGTTTGGGTTTCTGTATCTTATATGATAAAATTGTCAAAGTCTTCCGCTAAGTTTAGTTTTTCCTCTGAAATTCCATGATTTTATTTAAAGTTTTTAATAAGAGAATTGTGACTAATGAAAATGTAAGTAAGATTTGGCTGGCCTAGCTTCCACTAGTAGGCGCCATCATGACTCCCGGTGGTGGGAAATCCGGGTCGTGACACGGAGCCAACCCCTGTGTTGGGCCCCCTAAGTCAAATGCATGTGATGCAAATAAATGTCCTACTAGGGATCCGGCATGAGTTTATTGTTCTTCTAGGTTTAAACCCTAGGTTTATTGGTCTAGACCTGACTTACCCGAGCAGACAACTCGGGTCGAGGGGGAGGCAACGTATCGGGGATATAGAAGCTCTCCTAGTGTTGCAACTTATCCAAACCTCGTTATTTGGGAAAAAGACTCTAATAGAAGAGAAGCTACACGAAGTGCACCCTTGTGCTTGATGTAGAAGACTCAGAAAGAGGAAGGGATTCGCAACAGTTTATATATAGTTTCAACAAATATCAAAGCGGTAAAACATTTAGCACATAAGGCAGGAACATGTAGCAAAATCAAATAAAGCCAAAATATAACAATTTAACTGAGCTCGAATTCTTGAACCCTGAACAAAAGTTCTGGGTCCGTGTCACCAACAGAGTCGCCAGAGCTGTCACACCTCCTTTTTTACACACCTACCCCGAAGGATAAAATGTATAAAAGGTGTTTTTCCATTTAAATTGACATTATTCGAATTGGGATTAATTATTTTTTTGAGTCGCCACGTGTGATAGGATTGGTTTTTGGTGTCCCAAGTCATCGGTTTAATTTAAATATACCAAATCGAGGGAAATTGTCGACTTCCCAATTGGAGTCTGCGCACCAGAAATTCTGTGTAAGGAATTTTGTTGACCCGAGGGAAGGTGTTAGTCACCCTCGGATCCCGTGTTCTAGCACGGTCGCTTAAATTATTATAAATGGCTAAAAATCTAATTTTTATACATGCTCCCACCTGTAGTGCAATTTTATAATATCTCTTTTTAATTGTTATTTTTACGAAAGTGAACGTCGTTTAAGAACGCGTTTTTGGATCACGTCACATGAAATGCACCCGGATCCTTGACACATTCTTATCCAACATTTTAGGATTTGGATTTGGGTCGCATAAAATTCACACCCGAGTTTGGAAATGTAATTTTATTAAGATCGCGCCTAAAAAGGCTAATGTGCTATTATCTTTTGGGAAGGCCGTGAAATTTGCTAAACGGCACATCCCGAATCTCTAAGTATTTTATTAAGTAATTAATGAGGGCCCCGCAATTTGTATTTTGTTTGGCGAGGCTCATCTCATTTTTGTTATTAAAAAGGTCAACCTAAAGCAAGCTAAATTTTTCTACTTATTACTTGTCTCTAAAGGGTCAATTAATTTACATTTATAAATTCGGACCATGAATTCAAGTCCAAATTCAAACAAAAGAGAAGACGCTTTTAACTTGAACCCCCTACCTAATTGGGAAACCAATTTTATATTTTCAAATTAATCACCGGCATTCCTATGTAATTTTAAAGAGGTTTGATTAATAGAAAATTCTTGGGCCTTCAAAGTTTGGCCCCGAACTATATACCATTAAGTTCGTGAAAGGCAAACTAAACAGGTTGCCCTTGTTGGGCTTCTGTAGGCTAGCCCATACTCTCAAATGTATCTACCATAGCATTTCCCAAGACTAGGCCTTATTGATGATGGATAGAGGTGGGCTCACGGTGTGCCCAAACATGATGCCAATTATGACTGAATTCACACAAGATACTAAATAATTATCATAATTAGCCAAATCATGCTCGTTTCACCATTAACATTTGTAATTCTATGTTTGGAGAGTTATAAAAAAACGAGGCAACAAATGAAATATTTACTAAATCATTAATTAACATGAAACAACAAGGGAATAATAATATGGGCATAATGTAACCATTTTATTACATAGTTGAACTAGTAAAATTATACAAAATGAGATTGACTGAATTACATGAAATATTGTCCGAGTCAGATTCATTTTTTTTACACCTACAGTTTTTAGATCTAAGTCAATGGATCAACGCACAAAATGAAGACATGGAATGTTGTCCTATAAAATCGACGGCTAACTATTTACCAAAAGAAATATGCCAAGCTAATGATCAACCAACAATCCAATGCAAATTGAGAGCCCTACGACAGTCTGAATTTCAGTCAACTAATTCAATGAAAAAAATCTTAATCAAATTATATCAATCCACAATCCAGTGTTTATGCTAATACATACCAAAATTAAGCTACATAAGACAAAAACATGCAATAGACACTCCTTATATAACTGTCAACCAAAAGTGATTCAACAAAGCAAGCATCAGGGAAGGAAATTCATTCCTATTTTCATTTGAAGATTATATCAATGGTAATTCCAGACGTGTACCTGGAACTTGAAGTAAAAATAAAAATTAGCAGATAGTCAGCAGTGCAGCAGCAATATACAGCAGCACAGTGCACCAATTACAGGACCAAATCGACCAAACACAGCACCCTGGAGTGATTAACAATCAACAGTAGTGAAAACACCCCAAAGCAAACTCGTTTGACCTTAAATTTGTCTAAAAGTGAATTAGATATTCAAACTAAACTTCAACTAAAGCAATATAACAATATTTTTTGGATTTTTACAAAATTTTCGTTTGTTTTTGGATTTTTAACTGAATTTAAGGTCTAAGATAATGTTTCTATGGCTATATTGTTTCAGATCTGAATCTATAGTTTGAGATTCAAATGTGAGGTTCAAAGTTGAAGAAAAGTAGATTTTTGGGAATTTTAAGAGCTGGAAGGGATTTATGAATTTTCAGATTTCTAATCTTGTTAAAGAAGGCACTAGGGATGCCTTTTATAGGCATAAAAGAGGGTGGAAGATTCTGAAAGATTTTATCCACTTTCCCTCCCTTTTAATTTCACTATTTGACTATTAGATCCTAAATTTATGCCTTGTTACCCAAGTTACTGCATTAAACATGCAGAATCCTACACTAAAGTCCCCTTCTAGAATGCCCTAAGGTGTTTTTTTAGCTATACAATACCTATACTACCCTTGCCTTTCTTTTGAATTTATCAATTCTAATTAAACTACCATTCTCCATGCCTAAACTACCCATATTAACACCATGAATTTACTATACCAAACAACCTTTTTACTTGAGTTAAAACTTAACCATAGTTGAATCTAAATCAGCTAGAACCAATCATTAAAACTAAAATGTAACTAAACTTACTGCCTTAGCTAATACTAACATTGAATTAAAAACTAACAAATAAAAGTTGAAACTAAAACAAAATCATGAACTGAAATTGACCATTTCATTCCAAGAAAACAGAAACAGAAAACACTAAGTAAATCAATTAAACAAAATAGAAAAATCCACTAATCCTGGATTGAATTTAACTAACTAAATATAACTAAACAAAGCAAAATACTCTAAACCTAGAAGCATGATCAATTAGAAACAATTAACAACTTAAGCAACTAATATATAAACCAATTAATAAGAAACGATATTAAACAAATGAAAAGAAAAGAAGGAAAAAAACTTACTGTTAAATCTTTTGCTTGGCCAAATCATCGAAGTTAGTTTCTTAATTAATGTTATATGTTTATAAAACATATAACATCAATTAAGAAATTACTCGACGCCTGAAATCCCCAAAACAGTTGGACATCGAAATCCTAGATCTACAATTCGAATTTTTCTACTTGGATTCGAGGGATTTTAGTCAAAATTTAAAGGTGGGGAAGGTCTAGGGGTCATGTGGTGTGATTTTGGACCGGTTTGGACAAAGTTGTATTTTGGCCGAAATTTTAGATCTAAAATTCGAAGAGTTAGGTTATGATTTAAAGAAAATGGCTATGGGGTTAGAAAGAGGTGGAAAATATGAGCAAAGGGTGAATTTTTGGGGTTCATTAGAGCTCCTCCGCCATAGGCGGCAGACGGTGGCTTTACGGCGGAGGCATAGTGAGGTTAGGCGGAGACGGGCAGCCGGCGGAGAGGGAGAAAAAAGGTACGAGGAAGGTGAGATATGTTTAGGGTTTTAGGATGATTTTCAGAGAGTTTTATTTAATATCTAAAATTGATTGTGGCCGTTGAATGAGATTAAATGAATGATCCTGATTGAATGGCGCTAAAACGATGTCATTTTGTTGCCTGGGGGTTGGTCCAGACAAAAGGCGTTTGGGCTTGGGTCAGGTGGGTGTGGGTTTCATTGATTTGGGTTCAGGCGATATCAACTGAAGGTGGCCCAATTCGAGCAGCCCCATTCTTTACATGTTTTTTTCCGGTTTATTTTATTTATTTTGTATTTTGATATGTGTTTTACTTATTATATTTCTTTTTGTATTTTCTGATTTTATTATGTACAAACCAAATAAAATCTAAACTTACTAATTAATTTTCAAATATTAACTAATTCCTAATTTAAAAGAAAATTAAACAAAAAATGTAACATGTAGAATTTAAAATTGTAAAAAGATTATTTTTGGTTATTTTCTCTTGTTTTAATATTAATTGGTTAAAAATATAATATTGAACTCTAAATGCAAACATACTTTATTTTTTTGTATTTTATGAATTATAGTAATTAAAATGCACACAAAATGCAAACAAGACATAAAAACCATGTAATTAATTACTAAAATTCAAATAATAAAGAAAAATTCTAATTCTAATAAATTTTTGGGAGTAAATTAAGCGTGGCAAAAATCATGTGCTTATAGACCCGACTGGTTATTTTTCATTCACGAACCCGTTCCCATAAATAATCCTTTCCGCATTTGCTTTAGCTAAATTATGACTTGCGGGGCGGGTGGTTCAGAAGTTAGAAGAATCTCGGGCGAGAATAAGCCTATTCGCTTTATTTAATATCTTCAAAAAGGCCAAGTTTGACTTATGTCAATATTTTGGGAAAACGGACCTGCAATCGCGATTCGGTAATTTTGGAGGGTTCGTGGGAAAAAATGGGACCGGGGCGTGTGCACGAAATCAAATTCTGAGGTCCCTAGCCCAAGTAATGGAATTTTTTGTAATAATTGTTAAGTTAAATTTCAAAGAATTAAATAAACTAAGAAATTATCGTTTTCATAGGTATCAGGGTCGGATTTCGATTCCGACAATTGGTACGAGTCTGAAATATCATATAAGACCTACCCGTAATATTTTGTGTCAATTGGAGTAGTTTAAATGCATTTTGACCTGTTGGTTGGAAATTATGAACTTGAAGTTCATTAGATTTGATCAATTGGTTTTGGGGTCCCATTCCGTGGTTTAATAATGTTTTCGGTGTTCCGAAGATTCGACTAGGTCCACCTCGTAATTTCAGAATTGTCGGTATGTCCGGGCGGGGTTCGGGAGCCCCGAGCCTCAAATGCTCGAGGTTCGAACGAAGCTAGAAATTGAAGGGGAACAACATATACTGCTTCTGTCAAAATCGCTTCTGCGGCTCTTGGAGCGCAGAAACGTCCCTTTTATCGCGGAAGTGGAGGTCGCAAAAAGGGCCTTCCTATCCCAGAATCGGTCAGTCGACCAAGGGAAAGAACCGCATAAGCGGCCCAGAAACCGTATAAGCAATTCTGCTTGTGCGGCCCCAGACCGCAGAAGCGGTCAACCATTCCTCGTCCAAACCCGCAAACGCTATTTATTTTTCGCATGTGCAGGACAGCAAAAATGGTCCCATGACCACAGAAGCGAAAATCGCAGGGACAGTGAGGTCATTTAATACGGGTTCAAATGGTTTGATCTCCCATTTTCTTATCACTTGGGCGATTTTAGAATATTTCAAAGAGCGTATTTCTCCCTATTATCACAAGGTAAGTAATTCTCACACACTCTTAGCTTAAATATATGAACATTATGTAGATTTTTTACCAAGAACACCAAATAAAATTAAGGGTTAGGGCTAGACCTAGGATTTTGGAAAAACTATGATTTAACCACTTAATTAGTTGTGCTATGAACTAAAACGTACATATTAGTAATCCTTAGGTTATTGGGAATAATTTCCTCAAAGAATCTCGTAATTCGAGCGTCTGGGTCCGGGGTCAGAATTTAGTAAACTTGCGGGAAAGGTTGGGAAATCAATTAATTAGTTAGAATTCAACCTTGTGAGCAATTAGTGATTTCTTCTTGCCCTATTTAAACTAGCTGGTGCTTGTTCGTCTTCAAATTGAGCTTGGAGCCCAGTCTTGTGGTTGAAAGTGTGCTTCGGAGCGAGGTGAGTCTCCTTTCTTACCTTGTAAGAGGGAATTGTCCCCTTAGGTTTTGTGTTGAGTACTTGTTGCTAAATGCAGGGACTATGCACGCGTTATGTGACGAGAGCCCGTACGTCGATACTACTATGTTAGATGTCCGGGTAGCTTAGGACTTAAATCATGCCTATTAAGTATGTTCTTATGGTACATTATTGTCTTGAACACCTAGTATATATTAGAGACTTTAAAAGGAGGATATGAGCTTATTTCCATAAATTGATTTGTGTCGATATGATATTTTACGAACTTATGTGTCATTCGATGTGAACTTGATATATATATTATCCTTAATTATGGCTCGGGCCGATTGCCTCTGTATGAATAGATGCATCTATAGGCGCATCATCGACCCTCGGCAAGTGCACATTTATTTATGTTGGTTCGGGCCATCGCCTCGGTATTATGTGCGCGTGTTAATTGTGGAAAAGCTTATATATATAATTTATTTTGTCACTATCTCACTTGATAAATGATAAATTTGATGTTGAAGTATTCTGGACTTACACTACATGCTATAACCTTCCATTACTTGTAAATTCGTTGTTTAATCACGCTATATTCACACTTGTGTGTATATATATGTATATATATATATATATATATATATATATATATATATATATATATATATATATATATACACTAATTGACCTTAGGGAGTATCGAGTCGACCTCTCATTTCTACTTCTTCGACATTATACGGGATACTTACTGAGTACACGTTGTTTACGTACTCATGCTACACTTATGTACTTAAATGTACAAGGTTTGAGACAGGTGGATCCGAACATCACTCGGGTGCATATCTGTAAGCACTTTCTGGGACTTCTACGGTGACCTGCCTTCTTCCTCATGCCGATTCGCAGCCAAAAGAGTCCTTTTCCTGTATTTATGATTTTCTGTCTATTCTGATTCACATAGTAGGACATTATTTTGTATATTTTTGTGTATACTCTACTGGTCGCCCGAAGCTAGTGACACCAGGTTCTGGCACACGCTGTAGAGAACATTTATTTTGGGGATTGTATGATTGTGTCAGTACTTTATGATCTTACTAGTTTCTTTTATTTAATTGAAAAATGCTAGTATATTTGGTTTGGTGGATTAACAATTGAGACTCGATAAACATTTCCGCGGTTGGATGGACTAACTATGCTGTTAGGCACCATCATGACCTAGTTAGGAAAAATGGGTCATGACAACATGGTATTAGAGCACTAGGTTCACGTAGGTCTCACAAGTTACCGGCAAACCTAATAGAGTCTTATAGATCGGTACGGAGACTTCTGTATTTATCTTAAAGAGGCTATAGGGTGTTAGGAAAGACAACTCTTTATTCATTCTTCATCGTGCAAGGGTGAGTGTACTAAGTTTCCTCTTTTATTCTCTCACAGATGGTGAGGACCTGTACCGCCGACATTTCGGACCCGGGAGAAGCTGCTCCCCCCATTTCTAGAGGCCAAGGTAGAGGCCGGGGGAGGGCACCGGCTCATGGTAGGGGACGGGGGCTTCCCAGAGCTATTCCCGATGCACCACCAGTAGACCTTGTGGAGGATACCACTACTGAGGTACAGGGTGAGTCACCCTCAGCAATACCTACTCCGGTTGATTTCATGACTGCATCGGGATTCCAGGAGGTTATAGGCTGTATGCTTCAATTCATGGACCCCATGACCCATGTTGGTATATTTCCAGTAGATCCAGCAGCTTTGCAAGCAGGAGGGGGAGCACAAACCCCTACTGTTCAGGCTCCAGTTCAGGCACCAGCAGTATATCATACTTTGGGTGCCCAATCGGTAGAGGGGGTTCAACCAGTTATTGCAGCTGTACCCCAGCCTAGGCCAGCTGTGGAGTACAATCCGCAGAAGCTACTAGGCAGATAGACCAGACTTCACCCCCAATCTTCGAAAGCAAGCGCCATGAAGACACTCGGGATTTCATTGACAGGTGCGGGGACAGACTGCACGCTATGAGGATATTGGAGTCATATGGAGTTGACTTCACTACTTTTCAGCCTGAGGGTAGGGCCCACAGATGGTGGCAGTCTTATATTCTTGGCAGGACCGCCGATTCACCTCCCATCACTTGGGGTCAGTTTGTACAGTTGTTTCTGGACAGGTATATTCTACCCTCTGAGAGGGAAGAGCTGCGGTATCAGTTTGAGCACCTTGAGCAGGGTCAAATATCTGTGACCGAGTACGAGGTGAGGTTTTTTGAGTTATCTCACCATGTCCACATGATACTTCCGACAGATGCAGAGAGAGTGCGGAGGTTTGTCGCTAGACTGCAGCCCAATATTTGATTGTGAATGGACCGAGAGGTAGAGATGGGTACAGAGTATCAGCTTGTGGTTGATATTGCTTGCCAGATTAAGGGTTATTTTTAGAGGGGTAGGGATTATATGCACCAGGACAAGAGAGCCAGATTCCTTAGAGAGTTCAAAGGTGCCCCAGCTAGGGGTAGAAGTCAGTTTGGGAGGGGACATACCAGTAGGCCCCCATCTTCAGCACCACCACCTCCCGCCCAAGGTGCTCCAGCATGCACCCTATTTCAGCGCCATTCTAGAGAGTTCCTGCCGCCCCGCCAGCTATTCAGGGTTCTACCAGTCTGCATTCAGGTCCTCAGGGTTCTTCTACTCCCTACTTCAATGCTACGCCGGAGACTTCATATCATCCACCAGCTATTCAGGCTCCTCTCATGGTATTTACGAGCCACCAGGGACAGTCATCAGGACAGCAGGCCACCGTACCACGTTTTTTTGAGTGTGGCGATCTAGGCCACATGAAGAGATATTGCCCCAGGTTTAGGGGAAAAAGCACTACAGCAGGGGCAGCAGTGCACGATAGGTGGAGGCCAGATAGGGAGAGGTCAGCCAACTACTCCTCAGTCAGGAGGAGGCCAGACAGTCGGTGCTCCAGCTAAATTCTATGCTCTCCCGGCTAGGCCGGATGCATTGGCCTGAGATGCCGTCATCACATATATTATTTCTATCTGTGGTAGAGATGTATTGACATTATATGATCCAGGTTCCAATTATTCATATGTATCATCTTTGTTTGCTCATTACCTGGTCATTTCTCCAGATCTCTTGGGTGTTCCTGTTCATGTGTCCACCCATATGGGTGATTCTGTGGTTGTGAATCGGGTCTACTGGTCTCGTATGGTAACTTTTTGTGGTTTTGAGACTAGGGCAAATCTTCTGTTGCTTGATATGATCGACTTTGAGGTTATCCTGGGCATGGATTGGCTATCTCCTCAACACGTTGTTCTAGATTGCCATTCCAAGACTAATTCTCTAGTGATGCCAAGGTTGCCGGGACTGGCGTGGAGGGGCTCCACTATAGATACACCTAGCAGGGTTATTTCCTTCCTGAAGGCTCAACGCATGGTTGAGAAGGGGTGTTTGGCCTACTTAGCTTATGTTCGAAACACCACTGCAGAGTCTCCGATGATTGATTTAGTGCTAGTAGTCTGAAAGTTCGCCGATGTTTTTTCCTTCTGATCTTCCTGGCATGCCCTCCTGATCGTGATATTGATTTCTATATCGACATGGTTCCAGGCACTCATCCCATATCTATCCCACCATACAGTATCTCCTAGGAAGCTGAAGGAGTTGAAGGAGCAGTTGGAGGAGTTGCTAGCTAAGGGATTTGTTAGGCCCAGCGTATCTCCTTGGGGTGCGCCAGTGCTATTTGTAAAGAAGAAGGATGGGACTATGCTGATGTGGATTAATTACCGCTAGTTGAACAAATTCATCATCAAGAACAAGTATCCATTTCCCGTATTGATGATTTGTTCGACCATTTGCAGGGTGCTAGGGTGTTCTCTAAGATCGACCTGAGATCGGGGTATCATCAGCTGAGGATTCGAGATTCAGATGTTCCGATGACCGCATTCAGGATGAGATATGGACACTATGAGTTCCTGGTGATGTCATTTGGCTTGAGTAATGCTCCAGCAGCATTTATGGATTTGATGAACACAGTATTTAGGTTCTATATTGATTCTATCATCATTGTATTAATTGATGACATCTTGGTATATTCATGCAGTCTGGGGAGCACGAGCAGCACTTGAGGGTAGTGCTTCAGACCTTGTGAGAGCAGAAGTTTTATACTAAGTTCTCCAAGTGTGAGTTTTAGCTACAGTCGGTGGAATTCTTGGGGCATATCGTGTCAGGAGAGGGTATTAAGGTGGATCCCAAAAAGATTGAGGTACTTCAAAGTTGGCCACGTCCTACTTTAGTGACCGAGATCAGGATCTTCCCGGGGTTAGCAGGATATTATAGGTGATTTTTTCAGGGCTTATCATCTATTGCATCACCTCTGACCAGATTGACCCAAAAAGGGGCCCCATTCCGTTATTCCGATGATTGTGAGGAGAGCTTCCAGAAGCTCAAGATGGCTTTGACCATGTCACCAGTCCTTGTATTGCCTTCAGGTTCAGGGAAATATATGATATATTGCGATGCTTCTCGCATTGGATTGGGGTGTGTATTGATGCAGGATGCACGAGTTATTGCATATGCCTCTCGTCAATTGAAATTTCATGTGAAGAATTACCCTGTGCGCGATCTAGATTTGGCGGCGATTGTTCATGCTTTTAAGATACAGAGACATTATTTATAGGGGGTGTCATGTGAGGTGCATACATATCATGGCAGCTTGCAGTATATGTTCAAGCAGAAGGACTTTAATTTGAGACAACGTAGGTGGCTCAAGTTGGTGAAGGATTACGACATCACCATTCTTTATTACCCAGGCAAGGCAAATGTAGTTGTGGATGCCTTGAGTAGGAAGGCGGAGAGCACAGGTAGCTTGGAATTTATTCCTTCTGGGATGAGACCACTAGCTTTGGACATTCTGTCCCTAGCTAACAGACTTGTGAGATTGGACATTTCAGACCTCAGTCGGGTCCTAGCATGTGTGTTTGTGCAGTATTCATTGTTGGGGGAGATTAAGTCCTGATAGCTTGATGATCCGTATTTTGGCAGTTCTTAGAGAGACGGTGCTTCAGGGAGGTGCCAAGGAGGTTTCTTAGAGGGTCATGTATGTGTTCCTAATGTTGATGGCTTGAGAGAGAGGGTTCTAGAGGAGGCCCACAGTTCGAGGTTGTGACGACCCGGCCCGTCGTCATGAGAATTACCACCTCGTTATGTTGTAATTACATATTTCTTGCTTTTATATCAGTGTTAAAGTCTATCGGGGGAGTTAGGAGCGAATTGGATTGAAAATAAGGCATATTGCCTTTTTGAAGGAAACTTGAATAAGGAAAGTCAACCCGGGGTTGACTATTTAGTTAGAGGGCTCGGAATCGGATTCTGATGATTCGGTTAGTTTCGGGAGGTGATTTTTGACTTAGGGGAACAATCGGAATTGAATTTGGAGGTTCGGTGTAGAAATAGGCTTGAATTGGCTAAGGTTGAATTTTGGCGAAATCCGGACGGTAAGTGAGATTTTGATCCGGGAGTCGGAATGGAATTCCGATAGTTGCAGCAGCTCCGTTAGGTGATTTTTGATGTGCCTGCAAAATTTCAGGTCATTCGGAGGTCGTTTGTTCGGGTTTTTGATCGAATAAGAATTTTAAAAGTTATAGTTAAACTTAAGCTTGAATTTGCTGGAAAAAAAAACGATTTTGATGTTAACTATAGTGATTTAATGATTCGAGCAAGTTGGAATGAGGTAATAGATCATGTCTGTATATTTGGTTGAGGTCTTGGGGGTCTCGGGTGTGTTTCGGATGTCCAACATGTCATTTTTGGAAGATTTTTGCCGTTTTGAGCATAAATGTAATGATCCAAAGGTCTATTTTTAGTTCTAGAGATCCAAATTTGATTTCAAGACTTCGAGAATTTAAATCATGAATTATAGGACTGATCTGGAAATTTTGGTTTAATTTCATCTAGTCGCGATTAGGTTTTTGACGCGATATGTGAGTTAATTGTTTAACGAGAAACATTGGTATTGAACTGAGCAAATGAGCTCCAAATTCAGTTTTGTTTGAACCACTAGATTTGTATCAAAATTACGGAGCTATAGGAAAAAGAATCGTCTAATTTCGAGTTTGTATGATGGAGTTAGAGCCATTTTAGTAAAAAATGGCTATGCTGCAATTTAGAAAAAAAAGATGCTACAATGAACAGTACCCGTGAACAGTACTAAAATGGTGATCGTGAACAGTACCCGTGAATAGTCCTTGTGAACAGTAATGCGGGTGAACAGTAACACGAGTGAATAGTATTTTGTTAAAAAATCTAGACAGAAGGTTTTTAATTGGCATTTCATCCGCGACTCATTAGTTGAAAACCTCCATTGTTGAGTCTTGGAGAGCAAAAGTGAAGGGAAATTGCTGGGATTTCACCGGGTTATCATCGGAGGTAAGTTTTATGGTTCAAATATGTATTTTTATCTTAGAATCCTTCTCTATTTCACTGAAATTGGAAGAATTAATGGGGGATTTTAGCCCTAGGCCTAAATTATGGAAAATCAATGATTTGAATGGGAAAATGAGTCCGAATTTGGTAAATTTTATATGCATAGACTCGTGTTGAGACAAGGATTCCGAATATGTGACTTTTGTAATTTTTTGAGAAGCGTACCAAAAGTTGTGTTTTGACAACTTTGTGGGTTTTGGTGCAAATTGAGTTATTTCGAATGGGTTGTGTCTAATTAGCCTATATTGATGTATTCTCATTGATTTTGAGCAGATTCGACATTCGAGGTGATTGGATTGCAAGGCAAGCGCAAGGCGGATTGAAGCTTCTACCGGTTCGAGGTGAGTGGTAGTAGTAAATAATGTACCTGAGGGTTTGAAACCCCGTACTAGCACTTCACAGTGCTATATTGAGATGAGACACGCGTTCCATGACGGGCGTGGTGACATGGTGATTGGGGGTTCGGACTTAGTCCTTCCCGACTAATAGTATACTATGTGTTATGACTGATAATAAGTTTATAACTGTGAAATTGGGCTGATAGCCATGTTTGGGACCTTGTGCCGATCTGTAGAGCATTAGGGAACCAATAGAGCTAGGTGACCCTTATATCGTGTTGGAAACATACACTCAGCCGTATCTCTAGCTGTATAGCATAATATAAGCCCGTACTAGATATGTACATTGAGAGAGATTATCCAGGGTGGAATTCCCTGTTCTAGCTGAGCGCGCCTGAAAGGCCAAGTCTATATTGACTGAGACAGGGTCAAGGAACCACTGTGATATATTATATTGGGCCTGAGAGGCCAAGTATATACTGACTGGGATAGGGTCGAGGACCCCTTATGAGGTATTATATATATATATATACCTATATTGGATCGGGCTGCATGCCGCAGCAGTATATATATTGGATCGGACTGCACGCCGCAGTAATATACATGTAATATACATGTAATATACATGTGGGACGGATGCCACGCCGCAGTATTATTGCGCTTGGGCTGTAGGAGCCCCTTCAAAGTCTGAGTCTGCACACATTCTCAGTGAGCGCTGTATATATTATAGGATCGGGCTGCGCGCCGCAGCAGTATAAATATATATACATATATATATTGGATCGGACTGCACGCCGCAGTAATACATGTGTGGATCGGGCTGCACGCCGCAGCATCATAGCGCTTGGGCCTAGGGAGCCCTTCCGAAGTCTGTATACACCCCCAGTGAGCGCCGTCGACGTTAAATGGAGCGGGCTGCGCGCCGCAGCGGTATATGTATTGGAGCGAGCTGCACGCCGCAACATTATACTTATTCATATCCTATTACCTACATAAATACTTATACATTATAGACATAGGTATGTGTCTTCATATATTGAGATGGCCGTACACCGTAGGGGTACGAGTGAGGGTTTGATCGGTGTGGGATCTTGTAGAGATAGATGTGGACTGGAGATCAGAGTACTTACTACAGTGATGACGTACCTGTGAGGGTTGCCTTAGAACTGCTAGGTGATAGCACAGGAGTTCTTACTTTCAGTTATTATTTATTATTGTTACTCACCGAGTTGAAATATACTCACCCCACTCCCCTGCACTTTCTGTGCAGATCCACAGGTGCCCGAGAGGCAGTTGAGACATTGTAGCTGCTGATCCTTGTCTACTTTTGCGGAGATTACGAGGTAGCTGCCAGCGTCTGCAGAGCCTGTTTTCTCCCTCTTTATCATCTTGTTGATTTCCTATTTGCCTAGACTTGTTTGTATTAAGATGTTATTCTGTAGAGGCTCAGTCTCGTGACACCACGATATGGTTGGGACCGTATTTTGTATGCTTTACATTTCACTTATCACCTGATATGATCATTTACTGTTTAAGTTTAATTTGATTAATAACTGGCTGGTTTAAGGGATAATATGGTCGGGCTTGCCTAGCATTGTGTTGGGCGCCATCACGACCTGGGTTTGGGTCATGACAAGTTGGTATCAGAGCCTAGGTTAACAGGTCTCACGAGTCATGAGCCGGTTTAGTATAGTCTCGTGGATCGGTACGGGGACGCCTGTACTTATCCTCGGGAGGCTTACAAACCTTTTAGGAAAAGTTTCAATTCTTGGAATTCTTGTCGTGTGATTACTTTTGACTTGAACTGAACTTTGACATTCTATTCTCTCGCAGATGGCGAGAACTCGAGCTTCCGGACGGGGAGGACGACCACCACTACCACCTGCTAGAGGCTGTGGACGCGGCCGTGGTCGTGGCGGAGGTCGAGAGGCTGATGCAGTACCAGCTGACCCACAGTCCCCAGTTGCAAAGGTGCCAGCAGCAATAGATCAGGCACCAGTTGTGCCCATTGTCATTCCGGGTCTACAGGAGACCCTGGCTCAGATACTAGCAGTCAGCACTGGCCTAGCACTGGCGGTTTCAGTTACTGCTGTAGCAGCTGCATCAGGGATCGGGGGTGGTCATCAGACCCCCGCAGTACGCACTCCAGAGCCAGCAGTGTACGGCATACAGATACCAGAGGCTCCTCCAGTTCAGCCTGTGGTTCCGGTTCAGCCAGCAGATCAGGTTCAGGGGGACAGGGTCCCAGCTATGACGGACGATGAGCAGCGTCGTCTCGAGAGATTTACCAGGTTATCTCCCTCAGTTTTCACAGGAGCTCCGGGCGAGGATGCCCAAGGTTTCCTGGAAAGTGCCGTCGGATGCTTTGTACGGCAGGGATCTTGGAGTCTAGTGGGGTATCTTTCACTACCTTTCAGTTTCAGGGGCCAGCCTTCGCTTGGTGGGAGGCTTATGAGCGCCGCAGGCCAACCGGAGCAGCACCACTATCATGGCCAGAGTTCTCCACTATGTTCTTAGAGAAATGGGTGCCTCGATCTCAGAGAGAGGAGATGCATAGGCAGTTTGAGGGTCTCCGTCAGGGGGACTTGTCAGTGTCAGAGTATGAGATCAGGTTTACAAAGTTGTCCAGATTTGCACCGTGGTTGGTTCATTCCGACAGAGAGAGGATTGGACACTTCGTGGATGGCCTCATTTATCCCATTCGTATTCTAATGACTTGGGAGAGGGTTTTGAGCCGTACATTTGAGGATGCTGTGGATATTGCTCGCGACATAGAGACAGATCGTCGCAGATAGCGGGATGAGAGGGAGGCCAAGAGGCCTCGAGGTACAGCTAGTTCCAGTGGCACTCAGACCAGAGGCCAGAGTTAGCAGAGCCGAGGTCGCTCTTTCAGATCTTCGCAGTCGGGTCGCTCAGATCATCATAGATAGTCTTCAAGATAGGGTTATCAGGGTTCGCACCAGAGCCAGCCATCTCTTAGTGCCATGCCAGCTCAGAGTTCTTCACAGGCCCCATCTGCTCAGGGTTCATCTCGACCTAGTTCATCAGCTGGCCACTCCAGCGCCAGAGGTCCTTATCAGTCTCAGTCCCCAGCACCGGGTAGTTGCTACGAGTGCGGAGAGTTTAGGCACCATCGTAGGGAGTGTCCCCATCTTGTTTCTAGATCATATCAGCAGAGGGGGCAGCCCTCGTCATCTGGTCCTTCTACTTCAGCACCCGCCCCGCCAGTTAGGGCTGAGGGTCAGTAAGCTAGGGGTCGCCCTCGAGGGGGAGGCCGATCAGGCGGACAGGCTAGATGCTATGCTCTCCAGGGCCGATCTGAGGTCGTTGCTTCTGATGCAGTTATCACATGTATTATTTCAGTCTGCCACAAAGATGCCTCAGTGTTGTTCGATCCTGGTTCTACTTATTCTTATGTGTCTACATATTTTGCTCCCTATTTGGGCACGACCCGAGGGCGTCTTGAGCTGCCAGTGCATGTATCTACCTCGGTAGGGGATACTATTGTTGTGGACCACGTATGCCGGTCCTATTTGGTCACTATTGGGGGTCTGGAGACCCGAGTGGACCTGTTGCTTCTCAGCATGATTGATTTTGATGTTATATTGGGCATGGACTGGCTATCTCCATGTCATGCTATTCTGGACTGTAATGCTAAGATAGTCACCTTGGCTATGCCGGGTATTTAGAGGATCGAGTGGCGAGGCACGAATGAGTATGTACCTAGCAGTGTAATATCTTTCCTCAAGGCCCAACGAATGGTTGGGAAGGGATGTCTCTCTTATTTAGCTTTTGTGCGGGAGGTCGAGGCCAGAACTCCCAGTATTGATTATGTCCCTATTGTGCGAGACTTTCCTGATGTGTTTCCCTTATACCTGACGGGCATGCCGCCGGACGGGGATATTGACATTGGGATTGATTTGGTGCCAGGCACTCAGCCTATTTCTATCCCTCCGTATCGGATGGCACCAGCTGAGCTGAAGGAATTGAAGGAGCAGCTCCAGGAACTCCTAGATAAGGGGTTCATTCGGCCGAGTATGTCGCCGTGGGGTGCACCGGTCCTGTTTGTTAAGAAGAAGGATGGATCCATGATGATGTGTATTGACTACAGGCAACTGAACAAAGTTACAGTGAAGAATAAGTATCCTTTGCCTCGTATTGATGATTTATTTGATCAGCTCTAGGGAGCTACGGTGTTCTCGAAGATTGATCTTCGTTCAGGCTACCATCAGCTGAAGATTAGAGTGTCCGACATTTTGAAGATGCATTCAGGACCAAATATGGTCACTATGAGTTCCTTGTGATGTCTTTTGGGCTGACCAACGCCTCAGCAGCATTTATGCATCTGATGAACAGTGTGTTCAAGCCCTATCTTGATTCATTTGTGATCGTGTTCATTTATGACATTCTAGTCTACTCTCGTAGCCAGGAGGAGCATGCTCAGCACTTAAGTATTGTATTGCAGAGATTGAGAAAGGAGAATCTGTATGCCAAGTTCTCCAAGTGAGTTCTAGCTTGAGTATGTGGCATTCTTAGGACACATGGTGTCTCGTGATGGTATTCAGGTAGATCCGAGGAAGGTAGAGGCAGTGCAGAGTTGGCCCGGACCGACCTCAGTTTCTGAGATTCGTAGCTTTCTGGGATTGGCAGGGTATTATCGCCGATTCGTTTAGGGATTCTCTTATATTGCTTCACCCTTGACTAGATTGGCTCAGAAGGGTGTTCCTTTCTTATGGTCCGAGGAGTGCGAGGAGAGCTTTCGGAAGCTCAAGACAACACTGACCACAGCACCAGTCTTGATTCTGCCGTCAGCTTTAGATCCTTATACTGTGTATTGTGATGCCTCGGGAGTTGGGATTGGTTGTGTGTTGATGCAGGAGGGTAGGGTCATTGCTTATGCTACTCGTCAATTGAAGCCTCACGAGAAGAACTACCATGTTCATGATCTGGAGCTAGCAGCCATAGTTCATGCTTTGAAGATTTGGAGGCATTACCTGTACGGTGTCTCATGTGAGGTGTTCATGGATCATCGCAGCCTTCAACACTTATTCAGACAGAAGGACCTTAATTTGAGACAGCGGAGGTGGTTGGAGTTGCTTAAAGATTATGACATCACTATCCTGTATCATCCGGGGAAGGCCAATGTTGTGGCCGATGCTCTGAGTTGGAAGGCGGTTAGTATGGGTAGCCTAGCTTTCATCCCAGTTGGGGAGAGGCCATTTGCTTATGATGTTCAGTCCCTAGCCAATCGGCTAGTGAGATTAGATATTTCAGAGCCGAGTCGAGTGTTGGCTTGTGTTGTTTCTCGATCTTCCTTATAAGATCGCATCATGGAGCGACAGTATGATGACCCACATTTGCTTGTCCTTAAGGACAAAGTGCAGCATAATGATGCTAGAGATGTGACTATTGACAGTGATGGTGTTCTGAGGATGCAGGGCCGTATATGCGTGCCCAATGTAGATGGTTTGCGAGAGTTGATACTTGAGGAGGCACACAGTTCGCGGTACTCTATTCACCCAGGTGCCGCAAAGATGTACCAAGACTTGAGACAACACTACCGGTGGAGGAGAATGAAGATGGATATTGTTAGGCATGTAGCTAAGTGCCTCAATTGCCAGCAGGTCAAGTATGAGCATCAGAGACCGGGTGGTGTTCTTCAGCGTATGGTCATTCCCGAGTGTAAATGGGAGAGGATCACCAAGGATTTTGTTACTGGACTCCCTCAGACAACGAGGAAGTTTGATTCTGTGTGGGTGATTGTTGATCGGCCGACTAAGTCCGCACATTTCATCCCAGTTAGCACTACTTACTCATCGGAGTGGTTGGCAGCGATCTTTATTCGGGAGATTGTCAGGTTGCATGGGGTCCCAGTGTCTATTATATCTGATAGAGGCACTCAGTTCACTTCTCAGTTTCGGAGAGCATTTCAGCGAGAGATGGGTACGCGGGTTGAGTTGAGCACCGCATTTCACCCCCTAGACAGACGGGCAGTCGGAGCGCACTATTCATATCCTGGAGGATATGTTGCGGGCATGTGTGATTGACTTTGGTGGTTCGTGGGATGAGTTCCTGCCACTTGCTGAGTTTGCCTACAACAACAGTTATCAGTCGAGTATTCAGATGGCCCCGTACGAGGCATTGTATGGCAGACGGTGTAAATCTCCCGTCGGATGGTTTGAGCTTGGTGAGGATAGGTTGATCGGGACTGAGTTAGTTCAGGATGCTCTGGATAGAGCAAAGTTGATCCAGGAGAGGCTTCGCACGGCACAGTCTCACCAGAAGAGTTATGCAGACCGTAGAGTTCGAGAGTTGTCTTTCATGGTTAGTGATAGGGTATTGCTGAAGGTTTCACCCATGAAGGGTGTCATGAGGTTCGGGAAGAAAGGAAGCTGAGTCCCAGGTACGTTGGTCCTTTTGAGATACTCAGGAGGGTTGGAGAGGTGGCATATGAGTTAGCCTTTCCACCCAGCTTATCCAGCGTTCATCCAGTATTCCATGTGTCTATGCTCCGGAAATATATCGGGGATCCGTCTCATATATTAGACTTCAGTACCATTCAGCTTGATGGTGATCTATCATATGATGTGGAGCCTATTGCTATTTTTGGTTGCCAGGTAAGAAAATTGAGATCGAAGGAAATTGCATCAGTTAAGGTTCAGTGGAGAGGTCGACCCGTGGAGGAGGCTACTTGGGAGATTTAGCAGGAGATGCAGAGCCGATATCCTCACTTGTTTGAGACTTCAGGTATGTTTCTTGACCCGCTCGAGGACGAGCGTTTGCTTAAGAGGGGGAGAATGTGACGACCGGCCCGTCGTCACGAGAATTACCACCCCGTTATGTTGTAATTACATATTTCTTTCTTTTATATCAGAGTTAAAGTCTATCGGGGGAGTTAGGAGCGAATTGGTTTGAAAATAAAGCATATTGCCTTTTTGAAGGAAACTTGAATAAGGAAAGTCAACTTGGAGTTGACTATTTAGTTAGAGGGCTCGGAATCGGATTATGATGATTCGGTTAGTTCCGGGAGGTGATTTGTGACTTAGGGGAACATTCGGAATTGAATTTGGAGGTCCGGTGTATAAATAGGCTTGAATTGGCTAAGATTGAATTTTGGCAAAATCCGGACGGTAGGTGAGATTTTGATCCGGGAGTCGGAATGGAATTCTGACAGTTGCAGTAGCTCCGTTAGGTGATTTTGGATGTGCCTGCAAAATTTTAGGTCATTCGGAGGTCGTTTGGTCGGGTTTTTGATCGAATAAGAATTTTAAAAGTTATAATTAAACTTAAGCCTGAATTTGCTGAAAACTGACGATTTTGATGTTAACTATAGTGATTTAATGATTCGAGCAAGTTGGAATGAGGTAATAGATCATGTCTATATATTTGGTTGAGGTCTCGGGGGTCTCGGGTGTGTTTCGGATGTCCAACTGTCATTTTTGGAAGATTTTTGCCGTTTTGAGCATAAATGTAATGATCCAAAGGTCTATTTTTAGTTCTAGAGATCCAAATTTGATTTCGAGACTTCGAGAATTCAAATCATGAATTATATGGCTGATCTGGAAATTTTGGTTTAATTTCATCTAGTCGCGATTAGGTTTTTGACGCGATATTTGAGTTAATTGTTTAACGAGCCACATTAGTATTGAAATCAGCAAATGCTCCAAATTCAGTTTTGTTTGAACCACTAGATTTGTATCAAAATTACGGAGCTATAGGAAAAAGAATCGTCTAATTTCGAGTTCGTATGATGGAGTTAGAGCCATTTTAGTAAAAAATGGTTGTGCTGCAATTTAGAAAAAAAAGCTGCTGCAATGAATAGTACCCGTGAACAGTACCCCGTGAACAGTACTAATATGGTGATCGTGAACAGTACCCGTGAATAGTGATCGTGAACAGTACCTCGTGAACAGTACCTTGTGAATTGTAATGCGGGTGAACAGTAACACGGGTGAACAGTTTTTTGTTAAAAAATCTGGACAGAAGGTTTTTAATTGGCATTTCATCCGCGACTCATTAATTGAAAACCTCCATTGTTGAGTCTTGGAGAGCAAAAGTGAAGGGAAATTGCTGGGATTTCACCGGGTTATATCGGAGGTAAGTTTTATGGTTCAAATATGTATTTTTATCTTAGAATCCTTCTCTATTTCATTGAAATTGGAAGAATTAATGGGGGATTTTAGCCCTAGGCCTAAATTATGGAAAATCAATGATTTGAATGGGCAAACGAGTCCGATTTTGGTAAATTTTATATGCATAGACTCGTGGTGAGACAAGGATTCCGAATATGTGACTTTTGTAATTTTTTGAGAAGCGTACCAAAAGTTGAGTTTTGACAACTTTGTGGGTTTTGGTGCAAATTGAGTTATTTCGAATGGGTTGTGTCTAATTAGCCTATATTGATGTATTCTCATTGATTTTGAGCAGATTCGACATTCGAGGTGATTGAATTGCAAGGCAAACGCAAGGCGGATTGAAGCTTCTACTCGTTCGAGGTGAGTGGTAGTAGTAAATAATGTACCTGAGGGTTTGAAACCCCGTACTAGCACTTCACAGTGCTATATTGAGATGAGACACGCGTTCCATGACGGGCGTGGTGACATGGTGATTGGGGGTTCGGACTTAGTCCTTCCCGACTAATAGTATACTGTGTGTTATGACTGATAATAAGTTTATAACTGTGCAATTGGGCTGATAGCCATGTTTGGGGCCTTGTGCCGATCCGTAGAGCATTAGGGAACCTATAGAGCTAGGTGACCCTTATATCGTGTTGGAGACATACACTCAGCCGTAGCTCTAGCTGTATATCATAATATGAGCCCGTACTAGATGTGTACATTGAGAGAGATTATCCGGGGTGGAATTCCCTGTTCTAGCTGAGTGCGCGTGAAAGGCCAAGTGTATATTGACTGAGACAGGGTAAAGGAACCACTGTGATATATTATATTGGGTCTGAGAGGCCAAGCACATAGTGACTGGGAAAGGGTCAAGGACCCATTATGAGGTATTATATATATATACCTATATTGGATCGGGCCGCACGCCGCAGCAGTATATATATTGGATCGGACTGCACGCCGCAGTAATATACATGTAATATACATGTTGGACGGACTGTACGCCGCAGTATTATTGCGCTTGGGCTGTAGGAGCCCCTTTGGAGTCCGAGTCTGCACACATTCTCCGTGAGCGCTGTATATATTATGGGATCGGGCTGCGCGCCGCAGCAGTATAAATATATATACATATATATATTGGATCGGACCGCACGCCGCAGTAATACATGTGTGGATCGGGCTGCACGCCGCAGTATAATAGTGCTTGGGCCTAGGGAGCCCCTCCGAAGTCTGTATACACCCCCAGTGAGCGCCGTCGACGTTAAATGGAGCGGGCTGCGCGCCGCAGCGGTATATGTATTGGAGCGGGCTGCACGCCGCAGCATTATACTTATTCATATCCTATTACCTACTTAAATACTTATACATTATAGACATAGGTATGTGTCTTCATATATTGAGATGGCCGTACACCGTAGGGGTACGAGTGAGGGTTTGATCGGTGTGGGATCTTGTAGAGATAGATGTGGACTGGAGATCAGAGTACTTACTACAGTGATGACGTACCTTGTGAGGGTTGCCTTAGAACTGCTAGGTGATAGCACAGGAGTTCTTACTTTCAGTTATTATTTATTATTGTTACTCACCGAGTTGAAATATATTCACCCCACTCCCCTGCACTTTCTGTGCAGATCCACAGGTGCCCGAGAGCAGTTGAGACATTGTAGCTGCTGATCCTTGTCTACTTTTACGGAGATTAAGAGGTAGCTGCCAGCGTCCGCAGAGCCTGTTTTCTCCTTCTTTATCATCTTGTTGATTTCCTATTTGCCTAGACTTGTTTGTATTAGGATGTTATTCTGTAAAGGCTCAGTCTCGTGACACCACGATATGGTTGGGACCGTATTTTGTATGTTTTACATTTCGTTTATCACCTGATATGATCATTTACTTGTTTAAGTTTAATTTGATTAATAACTGGCTGGTTTAAGGGATAATATGGTCGGGCTTGCCTAGCATTGTGTTCGGCGCCATCACGACCAGGGTTTGGGTCGTGACAGTGGTACTCCATTCACCCGGGTGCTACGAAGATGTACCGTGACTTGAGACAGCGTTACTGGTGGCTGAGGATGAAGAAAGACATTGCGGAGTATGCAGCTAGATGTTTAAATTGCCAGCAAGTCAAGTATGAGCACCAGAGGCCAGGTGGCCTACTTTAGCAAATGCCCATTCCTTAATGGAAGTGGGAGCGCATCACGATGGATTTCGTAATTGGGTTGCCGTAGACTCTGCGAAAAGTTGATTCGATGTGGGTTATTGTGGATAGATTGACCAAGTCTGCCAATTACATTCCAGTGGTGACTACTTATACGGCAGAGAGGTAGGCTAGATTTACATTCGGGAGATAGTGAGATTGCACGGTGTGTCGGTCTCCGTCATATCAGACAGAGTCCCTCAATTCACTTCCCATTTCTGGAGAGTTGTATATCGAGAGTTGGAGACCCGCGTGGAGCTTAGCATGGTATGTCATCCTCTGACTGACAGATAGTCGGAGCGGACAGTTCAGATTTCAGAGGATATGCTTAGAGCATGTGTGATCAACTTTAGAGGGCAATAAGATCAGTTTTTGCCCTTGGAAAAGTTTGCATATACTAACAGTCACCAGTCCAGCATAGAGATGGCCCCGTATGAAGCATTGTCGTTCTCTTATCGGATCGTTCGAGCCTGGTGAGGCTAAGTTGCTTGGTTCAGATTTGGTCCAGAATGCCCTGGATAAGATTAAGTTCATTCAGGAAAGGCTTTGCATCGCTCAATCCAGACAGAAGAGCTACGCGGATCAGAAGGCGAGTGATGTATCATTTGGAGTTGGTGAGAAGTCCTCCTGAAGGTTTCGCCCATGAAGGGCATTATGAGATTCGTGAAGAAGGGAAAGTTAAGCCCAAGGTTTATTGGCCCTTTTGAGGTGTTGAGGCGAGTTGGAGAGGTTTCCTATGAGCTTGGATTACCTCCCAGTTTATCAGGAGTCCATCCATTCTTCCATGTATCGATGCTCCGAAAGTACCATGCCGACTATTCACATGTGTTGGACTTCAGTACCATTCAGTTAGATAAGAGGTTGGGTTACGAAGAGGAGCCAGTTGCCATTGTTGATAGGCAAGACCATCAGCTAAGGTCCAAGAGGGTTTCTATATTGAGGGTCCAGTGGAGGGGCCAACCGCTCGAGGAGGCAACCTGGGAGTCCGAGGAGGATATGCAGAGCAGATATCCCCACATATTCAGTAGTCCATGTACTTTTCTATATCTATTTGTGGATGAACATTTGTTTAAGAGGTGGAGGATGTAACGACCCAACTGGTCTTTTTGCATTCTCGAACCCCATTCTCTTAAATAATCCTTTCCGCATTTGCTTTAGCTAAATTATGACTTGCGGTGGAGGGTGGTTTGGAAGTTAGAACAATTTTGGGCAAGAATAATCCTATTCACTTCGTTTAATATATTCAAAAATGTCGTGTTTGACTTCGGTTAATATTTTTGGGAAACGGACCCGGAATCACGATCCGGCAATTTCAGAGGGTCCGTGGGAAAATATGGGACCTGGGCGTGTTCCCGAAATTAAAATTCCAAGGTCCCTAGCCCGAGTAATGGAATTTTTTATAATAATTATTAAGTTAAGTTTCAAAGAATTAAATAAACTAAGAAATTATCCTTTTCATAGGTATCGGGGTTGGATTTTGATTCCGACACTTAGTAAAAGTCCGAAATATCATATAAGACCTACCCGTAAAGTTTGGTGTGAATCCGAGTAGTTTAAGGGCGCTTTGACCCGCTGGTTGGAAATTAAGCACTTGAAGTTCATCAGATTTGATCAATTGGTTTTGGGGTCTCATTCAGTGGTTTAATAATGTTTTGGGTGTTCCAAAGGTTCGACTAGGTCAGCCTCGTAATTTCAGACTTGTCGGTGTATTTGAGCGGGGCTCGGGAGCCACGAGCGTCAAATGGTTGAGGTTCGAGCAAAGCAAGAAATTGAAGGGGAACAACATCTGCTGCTTCTGTCAAAATCGCTTCTGCGGCTCTTGGACTGCAGAAGCTGAGGACAGAGAAGCAGCCCTTTATCGTGGAAGCAGAGGTCGCAGAAGCGACCTTCCTATCGCAAAAGCAGTCAGGAGGCCAAGTGGAAGAACCATATACGCGGTCCAGAAACCACATAAGCAGTTCTGCTTGTGCGGCCCCTAGACCGCAGAAGTGGTCGACCATCCCTCGCCCAAAACCACAAACGCCGTTTATTTTTCGCATGTGCAGGACCGCAGAAGCGGAAATCGCAGGGACAGTGAGCTCACTTAATACGGGCTCAAATGCTTTTATCTCCCATTTTCTTATCACTTGGGGATTTTGGAGATTTCAAAGATAGTATTTCTCCCTATTATCACAAGGTAAGTAATCCCCACACACTCTTAGCTTAAATACATGAACATTAGGTAGCTTTAACACCAAGAACACCAAATAAAATCTAGGGTTAGGGCTAGATGTAAAGTTTGGGAAAAATTATGATTTAACCACCTAATTAGTTGTGTTATCAACTAAAATTAACATATTAGTAATCCTTAGGTTATAGAGAATATTTCCTCGAAAAATCTCGGAATCCAGGTGTATGTGCCTAGGGTCAAAATATAGAAACATTGCGGGAAAGGTTGGGAAATTACTTTAATAGGTAGAATTCAACCTTGTGAGCAATTATTGATTAGTTCGTGCCTTATTTAAACTAGTTGGTGCTTATTCAGCTTTGAATTGAGCTTTGAACCTAGTCTTGTGGTTGAAAGCGTGCTTCGGAGTGAGGTTAGTCTCCTTTCTAACCTTGTATGAGGGAATTGTCCCTTTAGGTTTCGTGTTGAGTACTTGTTGCTTAATGCAGGGACTACGCACGCGTTATGTGACGAGAGCCCGTGCATAGCTACTACTATGTTAGATGTCTGGGTAGCTTAGGACCTATTAAAATGTTCTTTTGGTACATTGTTGTCTTGAACACCTAGTATATATTAGAGACTTAAAAGGATGATATGATCTTATTTCCATAAATTGATTTGTGTCGATCTGATATTTTGCCTACTTATGTGTCAACTGATGTGAACTTGATATATATTATCCTTAATTGTGGATCTCGCCGATCGCCTCGGTATGAACAGATGCATCTATAGGCGCGTCGTCGACCCTCGGCAAGTGCACATTTATTTATGTTGGTTCGGGCTGTCGCCTCAGTATTATGTGCGCATGTTAATTATGGAAAAGCTTATGTATATGCTTTATTTTGTCACTATCTCACTTGATAAATGATAAATTTGATGTTGAAGTATTCTGGACTTACACTACATGTTATAACCTGCCATTACTTGTAAATTCATTAATCAATCACGCTATATATATATATATATATATATATATATATATATATATATATATATATATATATATACACACACACTAATGGACCTTAGAAAGTATCGAGTCAACCTCTATAACGACCCCGCCGGTCATTTTTGAAATTTACGCCCCGATCCCCAATTAACAGTTCCCCCTAAGTTCATTTCTTCTATTATGGTTTGCCGAGATGTTCGGTTTTAGAATTTGGAGTGTTTTGAGTCACTTGGTCCTTAAAGGAGAGCTTTATAGTTTAAAAATTGCTCGTATTTAGAACAGTGTTAAGACGAACTCTGAACAGAAATCTGATGGTTTCGTTAGCTCCGTTAGGTGATTTTAGGGTTAGGAGCGCATTCGAAACGTATTTTGGAGGTCCGTAGCTCATTTAGGCTTGAAATGCCGAAGTTTGGAATTTTTTAAAATTTGATCGGTAGATGAGGTTTTGATCCTAGAGTCTGAATTGAATTCCGACAGTTGCAGTAGCTTCCTTAGGTAATTTTGGATATGTCTGCAAAATTTCAGGTCATTCGGACATTGTTTGGTCGGGTTTTTGATAGCATGTAGTTTCGGAAGTTTTGGTTGAAACTTAGGCTTGAATCCGCCATAATTTATGATTTTTGTGTTTAATTATATGCTTTTATGATTAGAACAAGTTTGAATAGGGTATTAGGATGTTTTGGTGTGTTTGGTTGAGGTCCCGGGGGCCTCGGGGTATTTTCGGATGGTTAAACGGAAGAAAATGTGGAAAGTTGCAGGTCTGAATTTTGATCTTCTGGTGTTTTCACACCTGCGGTCATGGTACCGCAGGTGTGGTACCGCAAAAGCATCTGAGCTTATCACAAAAGGGATTGGGAGCTTGAGGGGTAGAGTTCGTAGAATCGGAGGTGGGACTGCTGATGCGCCTTCATGAAAGCGGCAAATGACCGCAGGAGCGTGCGGTTCCTATAGCGCAAAAGCGAAAATCACCCAGTGATTAATGGGTAGTAAGGGTTCGAATTTCATAACATTAAACACATTGGAGGCTTCAAACTAGGAGAGGATTTTAGCAATTTTGAGGAGGGATTCTTGGGGAGACAGCAGGTAATCACTCATAGACTAATTTTATATTAATATATTGTTAAACCACGGATTACACCTCTGAAAATAGAGGATTCGAGGTGGGTTAATGGAGGATTTTGCTCTAAGCCTGGATTGTCGAAAATTATTGATTTGAATAGGCAAACAGAGTCCAATTTTGATAAATTTTATATGGTTAGACCCGTAAGAGTACGAGGGTTCTGAAAACGTAAAAATATTTCGATTCCGAGACGATGGCTGCAGGGCTATTTTGGCATTTCTCCCATTTTCTCACCGTAACTTTAATTTTATCACTGTAATTAGTTACTTGTGATGTTATTGACACTGTGTAATTGGTTTGAGTAGATTTGGGCCACTCGGAGTCGGATACTTGTGGCAAGGGAGTCATTTCTTAGAGGTTTTGTACCGGGATTGAGGTAAGTGACTTATCTAATCTTGCGTGAGGGATTTTCTCCCCTAGGATATATATGTGTTGATTTAAATGCCTTGTACGCGAGGTGACAGGCGTGTGCTTGTGCATATTGTTGAAAACCACCTTACTTGAACTGCTCAATCCGTGTTATCTTTGTTATTTAATTGATCTAATTGCAAGATTTATCTGGTGATAGCTAGGGAAGCTTGATTAGATAGGATTATCTGTCTAAGTGCCTACTTGTCTTAATTGAACTCCCTGGAACTTGTTGAGACTTAATTTGGTTTAAATTGTAGCTGTGTACATCATATTTCTCTATGTTTTCCTCATATTGATTGTGTATGTCTTCTGTGGACTACGGGTTCCTTTCCTGGAGATCCGATGCTACTAAGATAAAGGACTGCGGGTTCAATTCCTGGAGATCCTAAGATACTGTGATACAGAAAATGGGTTCAATTCCCAGAGATCCTGAGGTACTTAGATATGGACTACGGGTTCAATTCTCGGAGATCCTGAGATACTGAGATACGGACTGCCGGTTGAATTCTTGGAGATCCTCAACTACTAAGATATGGAATACGGGTTCAATTCCCGGAGATCCTGAAGTACTAATATACTAACTGCGGGTTTAATTCCCGGAGATCTTATGACACTGATAGGTGGACTGCAGGTTCGATTCCCGGAGATCTTGAGTTGCTGAGTATAAAAAGGACTGCGGATTCAATTCCCGAAGATCCTGGATTGTTGATTTGTACTTGTTATGTTTATTTCTTTTTGTTAGTTAACTGTATATAGTTTGTAGTATTTTATCTCAATGCTGTTGTTTCAGACTTGTTCTTATTTTGAGTTGTTCGTTATATTATTATCATTATCTTATTTTATTTCTCGGTAGGGCCCTGACCTTCCTCGTCACTACTCCATCGAGGTTAGGCTTGGGACTTACTGAGTAACATCGTTGTGTACTCATGCTACTCTTCTGCACACTTTTGTTGTGTAGATCAATGTACATATGATCAGACGCACTACAGGTGACTTAGGAGCACTTTCAGGAGACTCGAGGTATGATTTGCTACGTCCGCAGATCCAGAGGGTCTCTTCTATTCTTCTTAGTAATGTCAGTTATTTACTTATTTTGTTGTGTAGACACTCTTGATGTATAGAGCCACAGTTGTACTCTTTTAGTCTGTGTTGCCTGTGAGTTTCCGGGTCTTGGTGGTTGTATTTCTTCTGGTATTTGGCGAAGTGTATATGCGGAGCAGCACTTATTACTTTTCTTTTATATTATTCTATTGTTATCTTATCTTTTGCTCATAAAAGTGTATATTCCATATTGTGTTAGGCTTACCTAGTCGCGAAGACTGGGTGCCGTCATGACATATTCACGATTCGTGAACTAGGGTCGTGACAAGTTGGTATCAGAGCTCTAGGTTCATAGGAGTCACGGGACACAGACCGGTTATTTTGAGTCTGGCTGGTCGATACATAGATGTTTGTATTTATCTACGATGGGCTATGTAACTGTTTAGGATGGTGTGATATTTTGACACCAAATCTAAACTTTTGTTTTCTATTCTCTCACAGATGGTGCGGACACGTGCTACTCATGAAGATCAGGCACACGCGTCCCCTACTGCCACCGCCAGAGGCCGGGGCCATGGTATAGGTCGAGGACGCGTCTGAGGTGCAGCCACAGCACTCGCGCGTGCTGCCGTTGATGCACCACTGGTGGATCAGGTTGGAGCGCAGGCACCTGGTACACCTACTACAACTGCTACCACTCCAGCACTCCAGGAGACTCTAGCCTAGTTTATGAGCATGTATATTACTCTAACTCAGGCAGGGTTCCTTCCTCTCGCTGCAGCTACTTCTCAGGCAGGGGGATGGGCCCAGACTTTCACAGCTCGCACACCTGAGCAGCGAGAGCCCGCGGAGCAGGTTTCGGAGGTTATTACAATATAACCTGCCGCACTAGTACAGCTCAGAGGTGGGCCAGCTTCCTCCGAAGACGAACAGTGTAGGTTGGAGAGGTTCAAGAAATATGATCCCCCAGTGTTCAGTGGCTTGGCTTCAGATGATGCATTGGGGTTTCTGGAGGAGTGTCATTGTATCCTCCGTACTATGGGTATAGTGGATACCAGTAGGTTTTCATTTACCGCTTTTCAGCTTCGAGGGGCCGCTTATGATTGGTGGCGCACCTATGAGCTGGACAGTCTAGATGAGTCTGCCTTGTTGACCTGGACACAGTTTTCTGATATGTTCTTGAAGGAGTTTGTTCCTCAGAGCCTTAAGGATGCTTGGCGATCGGAGTTTGAGCGGTTGCTTCAGGGCTCTGTGATGGTATCGGAGTATGCTACAAGTTTCACCCGGTTAGCCAGACATGCACCGGCCTTGTTCACCACGGTTCAGGAGAGAGTGCGGAGGTTTATTGAGGGCCTTATTCCGCCTATCTGGTCCAGCATGGCTAGAGAGCTGGAGATAGATGTACTGTATAAGCAAGTGGTGATTATTGCCAGATCGATCGAGGGTATGCTAACTAGAGAGCAAGGAGAGAGGGAGGCAAAAGGTCTCGTGAGTCGGGTCATTTCTCCGGTGCCCGTACTTCAGCAGCCGGTCGTATTGGCAGGGGTTATTCCAATCATCCGGTTCATTCAGCATTGCCAGCAGCTGGTAGTACTCCAGCTCCTCCAGCACCTCAGGAGCCTTATTATGCTCCCCCAGTTTCTAGTGTGCCTCCTGCGTGGGGTACTTCCGGGGGTCAGTCCAGCAGGAGCGGTGCCGGTTAGTCACAGCCACTGCATCCTCCCAGGCCTTGTTTTGAGTGTGGGGATACTCGCCATCTGGTTGGGGAGAGCCCTAGCCATAAAAGGGGAGCACCTCCATGGACTTCGCAGCCTCAACGTGGTTCCCAAAGTCAGCAGGCCTTCGTCCTAGCCCCAGCTGCCACCCCACCTACCCAGCCAACCAGGGGCCGGGATCAGGGAGCCAGAGGCCGCCCTTGAGAGAGGGGTCAGGCCAGATTTTATGCTATTCCTGATCGTGCCGCAGATGTCGCCTCCGATTCTGTTATCACAGGTATTATCTTGGTTAGTCACATAGAGGCATCGGTTCTTTTTTATCTTGGTTCTACTTTTTTATATGTCTCCTCTTATTTTGCTTCATATCTAGGTGTGCCTCGGGATTCTTTGAGTGCCCCATTTATGTTTCTACTCTGGTGGGAGATATTTTGGTTGTGGACGGTGTGTATCGGTCGTGTTTGGTTGCTATTTGTGGTTTTGAGACCAGACCTAATCTTTTATTGCTCGGTATAGTTGATTTTGATATTATTCTGGGCATGGACTGGTTGTCGCCTCACTATGCTATTCATGATTGTCACGCCAAGATCGTGACGCTGGCTATGCTAGGCATTCCACGTATTGAGTGGAGTGGTACTCTAGATCACACCCCCAGCCATGTTATTTCCTTTCTCAAAGCTCGAATTCACCTATTATCACAGCTTATCTAGCTTATGTGAGGGATGTCAGTGTTGACACTCCTTCTATTGATTTCGTCCCAGTGGTACATGATTTCTCTGATGTATTTCTAGCCGATCTCCCGGGCATGCCGCCCAACAGAGATATCGATTTTGGTATTGACTTATTTCCGGGCACTCGGCCGATTTCTATTCCTCTATACCGCATGGCTCCTCCTGAGTTGAAGGAGTTGAAGGATCAGTTGCATGAGTTGTTGGGTAAGGGTTTCATTTGACCTAGTGTTTCGCCTTGGGGTGCTCCTATGTTGTTTGTGAAGAAGAAGGACGGTTCTATGCGTATGTGTATTGACTATCGCTAGTTGAACAAAGTTACAGTGAAGAACTGGTATCTTTTGCCATGTATTGATGACTTATTTGATTAGCTAGAGGGCGCAGAGATGTTCTCCAAGATTGATTTGCCCTCTGGTTATCATCAGCTGAAGATTTAGGAGCTAGATATCCCGAAGACTGCCTTTAGGACTCAGTATGGTCACTACAAGTTTCTCGTTATGTCTTTCGGGCTGACTAATGCCCCAGCAGCTTTTATGCATTTGATGCACAGTGTATTCGGCGATATCTTGACTCGTTCGTGATTGTTTTCATTAATGATATTTTGGTATATTTCCGGAGTTGGGAAGAGCATGAGCAGCATCTGAGGATAGTGCTTCAGACTCTGAGGGAGAAGCAATTATATGGAAAGTTGTCTGAATGTGAATTTTGGCTGAGTTCGGTGGCATTTCTAGGCCACGTGGTGTCGAGCGAGGGTATTCGAGTGGATCCAAGGAAGGTGGAGGTCGTGCAGGGTTGGGCTAGGCCCTCCTCAGCTATTGAGATTCTTAGCTTCCTTGGCCCGGCGGGTTATTACCGTCATTTTGTAGTGGGGTCTCTTCGATCGCAGCACCTATGACCAGATTGACCCAAATGGGTGCCCTTTTTCAGTGGACAGAGGAGTGTGAGGCAAGCTTTCAAAAGCTTAAGACAACTTTGACTTTGGCCCTATCTTGATGTTGCCTACTGGTTCGGGGTCCTATACATTATATTATAATGCCTCATGGATTGGACTTGACGCAGTATTGATTCAGAACGGTAGGGTGATTGCCTACGCATCCCGACAGCTGAAGGTACATGAAAAGAACTACCATGTCCACGATCTTGAGCTAGCTGCCATTGTTCACGCCTTGAAGATTTGGCATCATTACTCGTATGGGGTTCCTTGTGAGATTTACATTTATCGGAGCTTGCAGCACTTGCTTAAGTAGAAGGATCTGAACATGCGTCAGAGGAGATGGTTGTAGCTGTTGAAGGACTATGACATTAATATTCTTTATCACCCGGGCAAGGCCAATGTGGTTGCCGATGCCTTGAGCCACCGGGCGGAGAGTTTGGGGAGTTTGGCATATCTGCCAGCTTTGGAGAGACCTATGGCGATGGATGTTTAGGCTTTGGCCAGGCAGTTTGTTAGATTGGACCTTTCGGAGCCCAGCCGGGTTCTGGCTTGTGTGGTTTCTCGGTCTTCTCTATTTGATCGCATTAGAGAGTGGCAGTTTGATAACCCTTATTTGTAGGATCTTCAGGACAAGGTTCGATGTGGTGATGCCCGAGATGTCACCATCGGGGATGACAAAGTGATAAGGATGCAGAGGCGTATTTGTGTGCCCAATGTAGATGATCTTCGAGAGCTGATTCTAGCAAAGGCCCATAGCTCGAGGTATTACATCCATCCGGGTGCCGAAATGATGTATCAGGAATTGAGGCAGCATTATTGGTGGAGGCGGATGAAGAAGGATATAGTTGACTATTTTTCTAGGTGCATCAACTGCCAGCAGGTGAAGTATGAGCATCAGCGTCCAAATGGGTTAATACAGTAGATTGATATCCCAAAGTGGAAATGGGAGCGCATCACCATGCACTTCGTATCTGGACTTCTATGGACTTTGAGGATGTTTGATTCTATTTGGGTCATTGTGGATCGGCTGACCAAGTCCACCCATTTCATACCTGTGTGCACCACTTACTCATCGGAGCGGTTGGCGGAGATCTACATCAGAGAGATAGTCCGGCAACATGGTATTCCAGTTTCTATCATTTTAGACAGAGGCACTCAGTTCACTACACGATTTTGGAGAGCCGTGCAGCAGGAGTTAAGCACTCGAATGGAGCTGAGCACAATGTTTCACCCCTAGACGGATGGCCAGTTTGAGCTCACTATTCAGATTTTGGCGAATATGTTCCGTACGTACGTGATTGAGTTTGGAGGTTCTTGGGATCATTTCTTGCCACTGGCGGAGTTTGTTTATAATATCAGCTATCCGTCCAGCATTTAGATGGCACTGTATGCGGCCCTATATGGTAGGAAGTGCAGGTCCCTCATGGGTTGATTCGAGTCGGGCGAGGCTAAGCTGCTAGGTACTGAGATGGTCCAGGATGCAATGAAGGTCAAGGTGATTCAGGACAAACTTCATGCAGCCCAATCCAGACAGAAGAGTTATGCGGACAAAATGGTTTGCTATATGAATTTTATGGTTGGCGAGCGGGTTCTACTTCAGGTTTCGCCCATGAAGGGCGTCACGAGGTTTGGGATGAAAGGGAAGCTGAGTCGGAGATTCATTGGCCCTTTTGAGATTTTGTGGCGTGTTGGGGAGGTTGCTTATGAGCTGGCCTTACCTCCAAGCCTAGCTAGAGTCCATCCCGTATTTCATGTCTCTATGCTCTGGAGATACCATGGTGACCCGGCACACGTGTTGGATTTTACTTTTGTTCATCTAGACGAGGATATGTCTTATGTTGGGGAGTTAGTGGCCATTTTGGACAGGCAAATCAAAAAGTTGAGATCAAAGAACATCGCTTCGGTGAAGGTCTAGTGGCGGGGTCAGGCAGTACCCTCATCTCTTCACCACTTTAGGTATGTTTTCTATGCTCGTTCGAGGATGAATGAATGTTTAAGTGTGGGAAGATGTAATGACTCAGTCGGTCATTTTTTAAATTTACTCCCCGATCCCCAATTAATTGTTCCCCCTAAGTTCATTTCTGCTATTGTGGTTTGCCGGGATGTTCGGTTTTAGAATTTGGAGTATTTTGGGACACTTAGTCCCTAAATGAGAGCTTTATAGTTGAAGAATGGCCCATATTCGGAACGGTTTTAAGCCGACCTCAAAACGGAAATCCGATAGTTCTGTTACCTCTGTTAGGTGATTTCGTGGTTGGGGGCGCACTCAGAACGTATTTTGGAGGTCTGTAACTCATTTAGGCTTGAAATGCCGAAGTTTGGAATTTTTGGAAATCCGATCAATAGGTGAGGTTTTGATCTCGGAGTCAGAATGGAATTCCGACAGTTGTAGTAGCTTCGTTAGGTGATTTTGGATATGTTTACAAAATTTCAGGTCATTCAGACGTCGTTTGGTCAAGTCTTTTATAGCATGTAGGTTTCGGAAGTTTTGGTTGAAACTTAGGCTTGAATCCGCCATAATTGGATGATTTTTGTGTTTAATTATTTGCTTTTATGATTAGAACAAGTTTGAATAGGGTATTAGGATGTGTTGGTGTGTTTGGTTGAGGCCCTAGGGGCATCGGGGTGTTTTCGGATGGTTAAACAGAAGAAAATGTGGAAAGTTGCAGGTCTGAGTTTTGATCTTCTGGTGTATTCACATCTGCGGCCATGGGACCGCAGGTGCGGTACCGCAAAAATGGCTGAGCTTATCACATAAGTGATTGGGAGCCTCAAGGTTAGAGTTCGCAGAAGATGAGGTGCGACCGCTGATGCACCTTCGCGGAAGCGGCAAATGACCGTAGCAGCGGGTCCGCTGGTGCGGTTCCTGTAGCGCAGAAGCGAAAATCTTCCAGTGATTAATGGGCAGTAAGGGTTCGAATTTCATTACATTAAACACATTGGAGGCTTCGAACTAGGAGAGGATTTTAGCTATTTTGAGGAGGGATTCAAGGGGAAACATTAGGTAATCACTCATAGACTAATTTTATGTTAATATATTGTTAAACCACGGTTAAACCTCTGAAAATAAAGGATTGGAGGTGGGTTAATGTCAAAAATCATTGATTTGAATAGCCAAACGGAGTCCGATTTTGATAAATTTTATATGGTTAGACTCGTGAGAGTACGAGGGTTTTGAAAACATAAAAATATTTCGATTCTAAGTCAATGGCTGAAGGGGTATTTTGGTCATTTCACCCATTTTCGCGCAGTAGCTTTAATTTTATCAGTGTATTTAGTTACTTGCGATGTTATTTACACTGTATAATTGGTTTGACTAGATTTGGGCCACTCAGAGTTGGATACTCGTGGCAAAGGAGTCGTTTCTTAGCGGTTTTGTACCGGGATTGAGGTAAGTGACTTGTCTAACCTTGCGTGGGGGATTTTCTCCCCTGGGATATATATGTGTTGATTTAAATGCCTTGTACGCGAGGTGACGGGCGTGTACTTGTGCATATCGATGAAAACCACCTTACTTGAACTGCTCAATCCGTGTTATCTTTGATATTTAATTGATTTAATTGCAGGATTTATCTGGTGATAGCTAGGGAAGCATGATTAGATAGGATTATCTGTCTAAGTGCCTACTTGTCTTAATTGAACTCCCTGGAACTTGTTGAGATTGGATTTGGTGTAAATTGTAGCTATGTACTTCATATTTCTTTGTGTTTTCCTCTTATTTATTGTGTATGCGTTTTGTGGACTGCGGGCTCAATTCCCAGAGATCCGATGCTACTGAGGTAAAGGACTACATATTTAATTCCCGGAGATCCTGAGATGCTGATATACGGACTGCAGGTTCAATCTCGAAGATCCTGAGATACTGAGATACGGACTACAGGTTCAATTCCCGGAGAGCCTGAGGTACTAAGATACAGACTGCGGGTTCAATTCCTGGAGATCTTGAGATACCGAGATACGAACTGCGGGCTCAATTCCTGGAGATTCTGAGATACTAAGATATGGACTGTGAGTTCAATTCCTGGAGATCCTGAGGTACTGATATACGGTCTGCGAGTTCAAGTCTCGGTGATCCTGTGATACTGGTAGGTGGACTGCGGGTTCGATTCCCGGAGATCCTGAGTTGCTGAGTATAAAAAGGACTGCGGGTTCAATTCCCGGAGATCCTAGATTGTTGATTTGTACTTGTTGTGTTTATTTCTTTTTTTTTTAGTTAACTGTAGACAGTTTGTAGTATTTTATCTTAATGCTGTTGTTTCAGAATTTTTCTTATTTTGAGTTGTTCGTTATATTGTTATCATTATCTTATTTTTTTTCTCGGTAAGGCCCTGACCTTCCTCGTCACTACTCCATCGAGGTTAGGCTTGGCACTTACTGAGTACCGTCGTGGTGTACTCATGCTACTCTTCAGCACACTTTTGTTGTGCAGATCCAGGTACATCTCCTCAGGCGCACTACAGGTGACTTAGGAGCACTTTCAGGAGACTCAAAGTATGATCTGCTACATCCGTAGATCCGGAGGGTCTTCTTCTATTCTTCTTAGTGATGTCAATTATTTCCTTATTTTCGTTGTGTAGACACTCTTGATGTACAAAGTCACAGTTGTACTCTCTTAGTCTCTATTGCCCGTGAGTTTCCGGGTCTTGGTGGTTGTATTTCTTATGGTATTTGGCAAAGTTTATTGCCGTGCGGCACTTATTACATTTCTTTTTTATTATTACGCTATTATCTCATCTTTTTCTCATAAAAGTGTATATTCCGCGTTGTGTTAGGCTTAACTAGTCGCGAAGACTGGGTGCCGTCATGACATGTTCACGATTCGTGAACTAGGGTCGTGACAACCTCTCATCTCTACTTCTTTGAGATTAGACGGGACATTTACTGAGTACACGTTATTTACGTACCCATGCTATACTTCTGTACTTAAATGTATAGGGTTTGAGGCATGTGGATCCGGACATCACTCGGGTGCATATCAGTGAGCACTTTTTAGGATTTCTACGGAGAGCTGCCTTCTTCCTCATGCCGATTCGCAGCCGAAGGAGTCCTATTCCTGTATTTATTATTTTCTATCTATTCTGATTTAGACAGTAGGACAGTGTTTTGTATATTTTTGTGTATACTCTATTGGTCGCATGTAGCTAGTGACACCGGGTTCTGGCACACACTATAGAGAATATTTATTTTGGGATTTGTATGACTATGTCAGTACTGTTTAATCTTACTAGTTTCTTTTATTTACTTGAAAACGCTAGTATATTTGGTTTGGTGAACTAACAATTGAGACTTAATAAAAATTTCTGCAGTTGGTTGGCCTAACTATAGTGTTAGGCGCCATCATGACCTAGCTAGGCAAAATGGGTCGTGACAAACATAAAGACAAACTTCAGGAAGAGCCAAAAACTAATCAAAGAAGTATATTTTGCGTTACCAAGAGCATACACTGTTGAAGAATTCAATAGGCATATGGTAGAGTTAGAAGCTATTGATAGCAAATTTAAAGCCTATCCTGGTGGATGTTGGATATGATAAATGGTCCCGGGTGCATTCCAAGGCAAATAGAACCATGACCATGACATCAAATATTGCGGAATCTGTCAATGCAGCATACAAGTACGCAAGAGACCTCCCAGTTGTGAATTTGCTTGACTTTATGGCAACATTGATTCAAAAATGAAATTACACCAATGGGAAGGATGCAGTGGAATCATTTATAAAGATTGGTGCAAAGTATGAAAAAATATTGGCAGATAATACCATCCTATCACAGACGATGATAGTATGCATTTTCAAAATCATAAAAACACTACATGTACTGTATTTTTACCTTTTTACCTTAGTGATTTCACGAAACAACTGAATATCGTTATTTAAAAAATACTATTACTTCATATAGCTAATGACTTTTCTTAATAAAAATTATACTAGGTGTTTCCATCAACTGAATTATTACATTTAGTAATTGATGGCGAAACAAGAAATGTGATGCGCCGACATGAAAGAAACTGCACTTGTGGGAGGTTTCAGCTAGACGATATTCTATGTCCACATGCAATGCCAGTTATACAAAAATTTCATATGGATGCATACAAGTATTGCTCAGATTACTACAGCATAGACTAATTACTGAAAACATATGAGGTACTAGTAAATCCATTGACTGATGAAACAACCTGGTAAATTCTAGAACATTTCTCTTCACTGGTGGTACTGCCACCAAAAGGACAAATCAAACCAGGAAGACGTAAAAAGAAGAGAGGCATAAAAGTTTGGGAAGGAAATACACTTACATGTGCACTATGCGGGAGAAAAGGACACAATGAAAAATATGACGAAATATTCCAAAGAGATATTGATATAATGCTTGAATATTTTTATAAAACTCATATATCGTAGACTCATAGCATTTGAATTGCAAAGAAATAAAATATATTTTTTGCATTAGACATATATTTGGTATGATGATTCTTTGCGAAATTATTTTTGGCAACAATTTTATATGGCTACTTGTATTTTCAATAAGAATCTGTTTATTTTCTATTTTAGTATATAAAAGTGGGATGCTTTTACATCTACTTGCTTCAAGAAAAAAAGATTCCAAAATATATATGTGATACCCAAGTGGTATATCTGTATATCTTATTGGTATATTTGTATATCTTATTAGTATCAAAATATGTGCAGAAATAGAAGTGGTGCTGCAAATGCAACATTTGCACATACTTTGTAAACAAAATGGGCACGCTTTGCAGCTCATGTCTGTACTAAAATATAATAAATTGGAAGCCATTTACATGCAGTTATTGTACATCATCGGGTACATTAATACAAGGTGATACCCAAATATTATATATTTGTATACCTTGCTGGTATATAGTGGTATTGCACTAATATGGCTAAAATAAAATGCGCAGAAATACAAATGGTGCACCAGATACAACGTGATACCCAAAATGCACACGCTTTGCTAGTCATGCCAGTACTTACATCTAGTTGTCGCAGGAAAAAAGGTGAGTCAAATACAATGCGATACCCAAATGGTATATCAGTATACCTGATTGGTATATAATTGTACTGCACTAATACATCATCTATGCTAAAACTACATATAAATATTAAAGCTTAGAGCATCAACACATTCGAAAGTAGATCATTTAACTTCGCTTCATCTTCCTCTAATTTTCACTTGCAGAAGGTCATTTATTACTAATATTACCATACTTCACCAAAAACTATTAAAAGTTTACAAAGTTTTCATGATACAATTAACTAAATCAAACAAAAGTCATATACTACTTCTTGAGTTTTTTTCCATGAGTCTTTTTAGGTGCTACTGGAGCCTCAGATTCACTTGATTTACTATTCATCTGCTTGTTCCTCCCATAGTGCCACAATAGTATACCAAACCTAGCTCGAAGACCATCCACGTTGAAATTGGCAACAAGGATTGGAAGATCTTTAATAATATACTCAGCAAAGCAAGCAACATATACTCCATAATATCTGAAATAAAACAAATGAATAGAATAAAAAAATCAATTCGAAGTGAAATGTTAATATAAACGAGGAAAAGAAAGTAAAAATTAAAGTAATTATTCTTACGAATTTTACTGTGTTGGCAGATTTGTAATCAGTTCAATCTCGAAAGGATCAGTCAAATTGATTCCCATGTGCAGACTATTTTCTACTACAATGTCACTTTTTTTGTTATAAAATTCAATACTAACTAGAAATAGGGGGATCAATATAGCATAAGCTTCTGCCATATTTTGAATAGCTTTTTTTGTGCTTTCGACTATGTAGCGAGTCATATACGTAAAAACATCTCTTGTGAAATGACACACAACCCAATATCCCATGCCAACGTTCTGCCAAATTAATAGGCAAAAGGACATGATCAACCTGGTGCTATGGAGTGTTGCAATGCATCCTAAATCCTTTCATGTACTGCATAATATCGTCTGATCTATTAATCAAATTATCTTGTTTCCTACCTTTTACCAATTCTTTGAAAACCCTTTGAATGATATTATTCAAAAGAGTATCTGTAGTTGTGATTTTGATTGGCATATTAATTCCATATTTTGCCTACTTCCTAAGATAGTAGAATATAATATTCAAGTGCTACAAAACTGGGAAGAAAATATGACTACCACTAACAATATGAATGAACTACTACAACAACAAATATAAAAAGCAGTACACATACAAAACTAGAAAGTGTCTTGCCAGAATAGTTTAAGGTATAGAAACATATCTTATCATCAATCTATTCAACTTCAAAGTCAAAACAAGGCTCTAACTTTTGATCAGCATGTAAATACACTTCCTTGTTTCGTATAAAAGAAGTTATGGATAAGAAATCTAACAACAAACATTAAGGAAAATGAAAACAAAAGTACATGAAAACGAATACACACTCTCCCAATTGCATATTTGCTTCAACAAAGTTTGAGAAGGCAGTTGCAAGCTTAAAATGAACAGTCTCTAAAATATCATTTACAAATGGAAATCTTCCTTTGATAACCTTCGAGGATCCCCCAACTGAACTAACACCAGATTGCCAGTCATTCCTATACGGTGACTATTTTATAACTGTGGGATGCCTTTTCCGTGTCAAAACTGCAGGAGTAGTTTCTACGTCTGTTTGTATCTGGACAATACTTTTTGATACCGACTGATAAGGTTTAAACTTATTTACAACATCAGTTGTCAGTTCATTTTTTGATTGATTTATATTACATCTCCCTCCTTGTGTAATAGCAGTAATTTGATCAAGTTGAGAATAAGTATATTCACAATCAGAATCCAAGTAAAGATCACCCCCGTGTTGACATGGAGCATAAATTAGAAAATGATAGTGAATAAATAAATATACATAGTTAAGAAATTTAGAAAAAAGGAATGAAAATTATATATATAAGATATTACCAGAAGGCAAATTCACATTACTGCCATCAACATCCACTTGACCAACACCATCAACCCGACATGTTGAACACAAAAAAACATTATCAACATAACTACTTAAATCAAAAATAAAAAACTATCAAGAACCTATCATTTACATACTAACTACAGAATTAGTAATATCAACATCGTACCATGTGGAGCGGTATTAGACTCAATAATAAGATCTGCTCGTGTCTGTACAGGCATTCCTGATAGAAGTGGAGCAGGACCTGACTTTTTAACATCATGAGATGACTGCTTATATGTTTCTTGTTTTGTAATGGCGGTTATTTGATCAATTGCAGATGCAGACAGATCAAAGTTATAATCAAAACCAAAATCATGCTCATTTACGAAGGCAGCTAAAAAAAGTTTTTAAAAAAGGTTATTCAAGGCACAAATACATAAAGTTAAATAAATAAATAAAATAAAAAAAATGCATGTACAACATTTTATGAGAAGGCAAATCCTCATTAACTACGCCATCACTTACTGTGACGTTCTTCACATTGACACTAGTGGCATATCCATCTTGACCAACCCCATCAAAACCAGATACTAAACATATAAAAGTATAAGCAAGAGTACTATTTTCAAAAAAATAACAGCAAAAAAAAATCAATCAAATTTGTGATTTACATACTAGAAGGTTTTGAGTGTGCTATCTCCAATAACTACAAGATCATTCCCAACGTGGCCACTTTTAAACTATTCATAATCATTATCCATCTCACTAAAGTCAGGATCATTATACTGTTGTTTATGCTGGAAATGAGAAACTAACAATTTTATTATTATGTATATAACAAGAATAATATGTGCACTAAAAGTAAAGAATGAAATAGTATCCTATAAGCATATATTGCATCTTTGAACATAATACTATAGCATTATATTATATAAAAGATGAATACCGTTGAATTTCCCTCTAGGTTCATTGACTTCATTGACTGCTTACCAATAGCTGCAAGTACCTCCTCAAACTTGTTCTCTACATAAAGCTTCAAAGCTTGTAACTCCTTCATTACCTCAGCATTCGTAGGTTGGGAATCACCTCCAGTACTTTCAGGCATACTTTGTGTCTTTAGTAATTGAGTGTCAAAAACCTGAAAGCTATCGGACTGGCTGGGCTGGCTGTCAGTGCACTCAATTTCAGTTTCAAAGCTTAGACCACGCACATAAAATTGTTTTTTCTCATTATCAGTTGGGTGATGTTCTTTAGCTGTAATTATTAAGCACACTAGTTTGAAATAGAATGATAATAAAGTATGAGGGAAAAAAATCCATATTACCATATGATACCAATATAGTATACATTTATACCAACAGAGTATATCACTAAACTGGGATATAGTATACATAATACCAATATAGTATACATGTATACCAACAGAGTATATAACTAAACTCTGATATTGCTACAACTGTAACTAAACTTGTCACGACCCTAGTTCACCAATCGTGAACCTGTCATGACGGCACCCAGTCTTCGCGACTAGGTAAGCCTAACAAAATGTGGAATGTACAACTCTTATGAACAAAAGTTAAGATAGCAGTGGAATAATATAAAAGAAATGTAATAAGTGCCGCTCAGCACATATACTTCACCAAATACCAGAAGGAAATACAACCACCAAGACCCGGAAACTCACGGGCAACACAGACTAAGAGAGTACAATTGTGGCTCTATACATCAAGAGTGTCTACACAATAAAAATAAAGGAATAACTGACATCACTAAGAAGAATAGAAGAAGACCATCCGGATCTGCAGACGTAGATGATTCATACCTCGAGTCTCCTGAAATAAATGCTCCTAAGTCACCGGTAGTGCGTCTGATCGGATGGACCCGGATCTGCACAACAAAAGTGTGTAGAAGAGTAGCATGAGTACACAATGACGGTACTCAGTAAGTGTCAAGCCTAACCTCGATGGAGTTGTGACGAGGAAGGTCAGGGCCCTACCAAGAATAATAAAAATAATGATAATAACACATAACAACACATAATAGGAATAAGTCTAAACTAACAGCAATTGAGATAAATACTACAAGCCGTCTACAGTTAAGCTAACAAAGAGAAAACAACACAACAAGTACAAATCAACAAATCCAGGATCTCCGGGAATTGATCCCGCAGTCCCTTTTATACTCAGCAACTCAGGATCTCTGGGAATCGAACCCGCAGTCCATATATCAGTATCACAGGATATACGGGAATCGAATCCACAGTCCATATATCAGTCTCACAGGATCTCCAAGAATTGAACCCGTAGTCTTGTCTCAGTATCACAAGATCTCCGGGAATTGAACCCGCAGTCGGTATATCAGTATCTCTGGGTCTCTGGGAATCGAACCCACAGCCCGTATCTCAATATCTCAGAATCTCTGGGAATTGAACCCGCAGTCCATAGAACACAAACACAATCAAATATGAGAAAACATAGAGAAAATATGAGGTACACTACTACAATTAACAACCTAATCCAGTCTCAACAGGTTCCGGGGAGTTCAATTAAGACAAGTAGGCATTTAGACTGATAATCCTATCTAATCATGGTTCCTTAGCTAACACATGATAAACCCTGCAATTAAACCAATTAAATAACAAAGACAACACAGACAGACCAGTTCAAATAAAGTGATTTTAAACAATTTGCGCAAGTACGCGCCCGTCACCTCGCGTACAAGGTATTTAAATCAACACATATATATCCTAGGGGAGAAAATCCCCCACGCAAGGTTAGACAAGTCACTTACCTCAATCCCGATACAAAACCGCTACGAAATGACTCCCTTGCCACGAGTATCCGACTGGCCCAAATCTATTCAAACAAATTACATAGTGTAAATAACATCGCAAGTAACTAATTACACTGATAAAATTAAAGCTATGGGGCGAAAATGGGTGAAATGACCAAAATACCCCTCTAGCCATCACTCTGAATCGAAATAGTTTTACGTTTTCATGACCCTCGTACTCTCACGAGTCTAACCATATAAAATTTATAGAAATAAAACTTTGTATGCCCCCCAAATCATTAAAGTTTGTTCTATGAAACTTACCCGAATTTACACCCCAAATCCGAAATTAAAGGAAGAATTCGTGTTTAGATTAGTGAATAATGATTACAAGGGAGTAAGAAATTGCTACCCAATAATTGTCTCTGAAAAACACGCGAAAAATCACTCAAAACCGAGCTCCCTAGCTTAAGTTTTTGCAAAAATGGTGAAACCCTCGCGGATGAAGTTTTATATACCGATTTTGTCTGCCTAGTGAAATGCTCTAAGCGATTGCATGACCCTTATTGCGATCGCATAGAACAACTTTTGAACCCCATATTTTTACCTTATGCGATCACACAAACAGCATTGCGATCGCATTGCTTAGCACAACAACCCTATGCGATCGCACACCCAGCTCCGCGATTGCATAGAACAAACTATAGGACCTGGGACCCCTGCCAAGAACACTATGCGATCGCAGAGAACAAAACTCCTATGACTATGCGATCGCATACCCCTTTTTGCGGTCTTATAGAACAAATTTTAGCCCCTTCCCAAACCTCCTATACGATCGCATCAGTCCATTGCGATCGCATAAAGCAACCGCCTGCAACACTTATGACAGCATAAACTGACATGTTCATCAACTAGAAATGGTCCGTTTGACCCCCAGAAACACCCCCGAAGCCCCCAGGACCTCAACAAAAACCACCAACCTACTCCAAATCACGATACGAACTTGTTCCAATCATAAAAACATTTCATTAAAAACAAAAATCATCGAATTATGGCGGATTCAAGCCTAAGTTTCAACCAAAACTTCCGAAACCTACATGTTATCAAAAACCCGACAAAATAACGTCTAAATGACCTGAAAATTTGCAAACATATCCAAAATCACCTAACAAAGCTACTGCAACTGTCGGAATTCCATTCTGACTCCTGGATCAAAATCTCACTTATCAATCGGATTTCCAAAAATTCCAAACTAAGGCATTTCAAGCTTAAATGAGCTACAGACCTCCAAAATACATTACGGACAGGCTCCCAACCCCAAAATCACCTAACGGAGCTAACGGAACCATCGAATTCCCGTTCTGAGGTCGTCTTAACACTGTTCTAAATACGAGCCATTTTTTAACTATAAAGCTCTCCTTTAGGGACTAAGTGTCCCAAAACACTCCGAATTCTAGAACCGAATATCCTGGCAAACCACAATAGCAGAAATGAACTTAGGGGAAGCAATAAATTGGGGATCGGAGCATAGTATTCAAAAACAACCGGCCAGGTCATTACATCTTCCCACACTTAAACATTCGTTCGTCCTCGAACGAGTAGAGAAAACATACCTGAAGTAGTGAAGAGATGAGGGTACTAGCTGCGCATATCCTGCTCGGTCTCCCAAGTCGCCTCCTCGGTCGGCTGACCCCACCACTAGACCTTCACTGAAGTGATGTTCTTTGACCTCAGCTTCCTGAGTTGCCTGTCCAAATGGCCACTTGCTCCTCAACATAAGATAGATCCTTATCTAGTTGAACATAACTGAAACCCAACACGTGCGATGGGTCACCATGGTATCTCCGGAGCATAGAGACATGAAATACTGGATGGACTCCGGCTAGGCTGGGAAGTAAGTCCAGCTCATAAGCAACCTCCGCAACACGCTTCAAAATCTCAAAAGGGCCATAAATCTCGGACTCGGCTTCTCTTTCTTCCCAAACCTCATGATGCCCTTCATGGGCGAGACCCGAAGTAGAACCCACTTGCCAACCATAAATGCCACATCGCGAACCTTTTTGTTTGCATAACTCTTCTGTCTGGACTGGGCTGCAAGGAGTCTATCCTAAATCACCTTGACCTTGTCTATTGCATTCTGGACCATATCAGTACGTAGCAACCTAGCGTCGCCCGGCTCGAACCAACCCACTGGAGACCTACACCTCTTACCATATAGGGCCTCACACAGCGCCATCTCAATGCTGGACTGATAGTTGTTGTTATAAGCAAACTCCGCCAGTGGCAAGAAGTGATCCCATGAACCTCCAAATTCGATCACGCACGTACGGAGCATATCATCCAAAATATGAATAGTGCGCTCAGACTGTCCATCAGTCTGGGGGTGAAATGTTGTGCTCAGCTCCACCCGAGTACATAACTCCTGTTGCACGGCTCTCCAGAATCGTAAAGTAAACTGAGTGCCTCTATCTAAGCTGATGGAAACTGGAATACCATGCAACTGGACTATCTCCCTGATGTAGATCTCCGCCAACCACTCCGATGAGTAAGTGGTGCACACAGGTATGAAATGGGCGGACTTGGTCAGCCGATCATAATGACCTAAATGGAATCAAACTTCTTCACAGACCGTGGAAGTCCATATACGAAGTCCATGGTGATGCGCTCCCATTTCCACTCTGGGATCTCAATCTGCTGCAACAACCCACCTGGACGCTGATGCTCAAACTTCACCTGCTGGCAGTTGAGGCATCTAGAAACATAATCAACTATATCCCTCTTCATCCGCCTCCACCAGTAATGCTGTTTTAAGTCTTGATACATCTTCGTTGCTCCCGGATGGATGGAATATCGCGAGCTATGGGCCTCTGCTAGAATCAGCTCTCGAAGATCATCTACATTGGGCACACAAATACGCCCCTGCATCCTCATCACTCCGTCATCCCCAATAGTAACATATCGAGCATCACCACGCCAAACTCTATCCTGAAGAACAAGAAAATGAGGGTCATCCATCGCCAAAGCCTGAATATCCATCGCCGTAAGCTGGTAAATATGCCAAAATCACCAAACTTTCCGCCCGGCAACTCAAGGCATCAACAACCACATTGGCCTTGCCCGGGTGATAAAGGATAGTAATATTATAGTCCTTCAACAACTCCAACCACCTCCACAAACGCATGTTCAGGTCCTTCTGCTTAAGCAAAAGCTGTAGAATCCGATGATCAGTATAAATCTCACAAGGAACCCCATACAAATAATGACGCCAAATCTTCAAGGCGTGAACAATAGCAGCTAGCTCAATGTCGTGGACAGTGTAGTTCTTTTCATGCACCTTCAGCTACCGGGATGCGTAGGCAATTACCCTGTCGTCCTGCATCAATACTGCTCCAAGTCCAACCCGTGAGGCATCACAATATACTATACAACACCCCGAACCAGTAGGCAACATCAATATAGGAGCCGAAATCAAAGTTGTCTTGAGCTTTTGAAACCTCGCCTTACACTTCTATGTCCACTGAAAAGGGGCACCCTTTTGGGTCAATCTGGTCATAGGTGCTACGATCGAAGAGAAACCCTCCACAAAGCGACGATAATATCCCGCCAAACCAGGGAAGCTATGAATCTCAATAGCTGAGGAGGGTTTGGGCCAACCCTGCACGACCTCCACCTTCCTCGGATCCACTCGAATACCCTCACTCGACACCATGTGTTCTAGAAATGCCACCAAACTCAGCCAAAACTCACATTTAGAGAACTTTGCATATAATTGCTTCTTCCTCAGAGTCTGAAGCACTATCCTCAGGTGCTGCTCGTGCTCTTCCCGACTCCAGGAATATACCAACATATCATCAATGAAAATAATCACGAACGAGTCAAGATATGGCTTGAATACACTATGCATCAAATGCATAAAAGCTGCTGGGATATTGGTCAGCCCGAAAGACATAACGAGGAACTCGTAGTGACCATACCGAGTCCTGAAGGCAGTCTTCGGGATATCTGGCTGTCAAATCTTCAACTGATGATAACTAGAGAGAAAATCAATCTTGGAGAACACCCGTGCGCCCTGTAGCTGGTCAAATAAGTTATCAATACGTGGCAAAGGATACCAGTTATTCACTGTAACTTTGTTCAACTGGCTATAGTCAATGCACTTATGCATAGAACCGTTCTTCTTCTTCCCAAACAACACAGGCGCACCTCAAGGCGAAACACTAGGTCGAATGAAACCCTTACCCAACAAATCCTGTAAATGATCCTTCAACTCAGAAGGAGCCATGCGGTATGGAGGAATAGAAATGGGTTGGGTTCCCGGCAATAAGTCAATACCAAAATCGATATGTCTATCGGGCGGCATGCCTATGAGATCAGCTAGAAATACATCAGAGAAATCACGTACCACTGGGACGGAATTTTCATGACCCAGATTTTCCCCTGACATCGGGATTGTGATGGCGCCTACTCATAGTAGCTAGGCAAGCCACTACATTCAACGTTATCCTGTTTGTATCATTATTTTTTTTATACACATACTTAATAACAAGAGAGATAATAATCAATTTAATAAATGTGGAAGACTTTTGAAATAGAGATAAATAATACCAAGGTAAAACACTAATGAAATCCTCTACCCAAGACGTGGAGTCACCAACTAACGAACTACTAATGAATACTACTCATAATGGTCTGAAAGAAAATAACAAATACCTGTCTGTCTCGGAACAATGAGACCGCAGCAAATAGCATAAGTAAATAGAAGAGACGCCGAGCCTGCGGACGCCTGCAAGCTGCCTTAGTCTCGGAATGCTCAATTTCTACGAATACTCTACTGCTGCTGCTACTGCTCAAAACCTGGACCTGTGCAAAAACACACAGAAGTGCAGTATCAACGCAATCCGACCCCATGTGCTGGTAAGTGCCTGGCCTATCGTGGCGAAGCAGTGACAAGCCTAGGACCAGACACTCACATAAACCTGTGCAGTTCTATATATATGTACACCACAAGATAACAAGAAATATCAAGTAACAAATTCAACAAGAAGTATCATAAGAGGGGAAACACAACAGTTAGCAACAATTATTAACTCAATAATGGAAATCAGAGTATAATGGAAACAGTTAAAATCAAAACAAGTAATAGCATATAATTGCACGGCATCACCCTACGTGATTTTACTCTCATCCTCACCAAATAAGCAATAAATCTGCATGGCATCACCCTTCATGCTTTTACTCTCATCCTCACATCCATGGCACGGCATGATCCTTTGTGCATGGTTCATATAACAACGGCACGGAATGTTCCTTCGTGCATACTCAATATCACAAGGCACGGCATGATCCTTCGTGTATAATCAATAACAAGGCACGGGATTACCCTTCGTGCATAATCACTAATATAAGGCACGACATTAACCTTTGTGCAAAATCAGTAAACAAGGCACAACATCACCCTCCGTGCATTACCACTCTTCCTCACCCAAATAATAATCACAGTTAAGGGAAAAGAATGAAAACAATAATCATGAACCATCCCGGCACGGGACACAACAATCATCACATCAATGTCCCGGCAAGGGAAAACAATGTACAATTCCACAACCCGGTAAGGGTTTAATAATTCATCTTTAAAACATCTCACAATAAGTATCAACAATGACTCAAGGTCATGCTAGACGCCAGTGTATGGATGCTTGTCACCATAGCCCATATACCGTACTCGATCACATAGCACATAGCACATAATCTTATTCCCTCAAGCTAGGATAGATCAAACACTTACCTCTAGCCTTGAAGTCCAACTTATCCTTCAACTATAGCTTTACCTCGAATTTCAACTCTCAACTTGCTCGAATCTAATCACAATTGATTCCATTACATTAATAAATACCATATAACTTAGTTTGGATGCTTAAAAATGGTTTTCTCAAAGTTTACCCCAAAATTTTCCAAAATGCCCCTGGCCCCACGTGGTAGGAACTCGGGGTTCGGACTAAAATCTGGTTACCCATTCCTTCACGAGTTCAAATATTTGATTTGTTTCAAAATCTGACCTCAATTCGAGGTCCAATTCCCCCAATTCATGAAAACCCTATGTTCTACCCAAAAACTAGAATTTCTACCATGAAAACCTTTGATTTCTCTTGAAAAACATGTTTAATGATGTTAGGAATTGAAAGAACTAAGTAAAAAGTGACTTACAAGTGCTTTGGAGTGATTTTGCTCTTGAGGGTTCGTGTGTGGTGTGTTAGGTTTTGAAACAATGAAGAAAAGAGGTCAAAAATTCGTTTAAGTATAAATTTGCACAGCTGCGGATATCGCTATTGCGAATATTTATTCGCAATTGCGAACACAGCAGGTTTTGGTCTGTGGCTCTTGCATTTGCGAGAAAAGGTTCGCATTTGCGAACTAGGCTAGGTCACTGGGGCTTTCGCAATTGCGACAATAAGTTCGCATTTGCGACCATGGGCTGATTAGTGAAGGCCTCGCATTTGCGAGGTGTAGTTCGCATTTGCGAACCCAAGAGTTTCCTGGACATCATCGCATTTGCGAACACTGCCTTGGTCTGCCATCTTCGCATTTGCGATAAAATCTTCGCATTTGCGAAGATACCAGCTAGGTGAAAAACCAGCTGTGTTATTTTTCAGAATTTGCTCCGGCCTATCGAATCTTTACTCGAGCCCCCGGGCTCCAAACCAAACCCGTACACAACAACAAAAATATATTACAATCTTGCTCGTGCGATCACATCGCCAATATAACATCGTGTTCATCAAATCAAGCCTCAAGTTCATGATTATCTTTCTTTTAGTTTCATAACTTTCAAATTTGGAACTCAAGGTTCAAAACACATCAAACTACATCCAAATGTCACCAAACTTTGGAGAAATCACATATATAATATTTAAGACTTGTACCGGGCGTCAGAACCAAAATACGAGCCCGATACCAAGGTCATTTAATTCATTTTCCTTTAATAATTTCAGCAAAAACAATTTAACAGAAAAATTCATATCTTAGGATCTAGGCCTCAAAATTCGACTCCGGACACATGCCCGAGTCCCATATTTTCCTACGGACCTTCCGGGACCGTCCGATATCGGGTCCGGGTCCGTTTACCAAAAATGTTGACCGAAGTCAACTATATCAATATTAATATCATTTTTCTTCAAATTTCTCATAGAATTCACATATTCTATCACAAAATCTTTCCGGCTACATGCCCGGATCATGCACGTAAATCGAGGCAACATAAAATGAGGCTTTCAAGGTCTCGGAAGTATGGAACAAGTGAGGAAAACTGGTGATGACCCTTTGGGTCGTCAATCGCCAATATAACATTGTTTTCATCAAATCAAGCCTCAAGTTCATGATTATCTTTCTTTTAGTTTCATAACTTTCAAATTTGGAACTCAAGGTTCAAAACACATCAAACGACATCCAAATATCACCAAACTTTGCAGAAAGCACATATATAATATTTAAGACTTGTATCGGGCATCAAAACCAAAATACGAGCCCGATACCGAGGTCATTTAATTCATTTGCCTTTAATAATTTCAGCAAAAACATTTTAAAACAAAAATTCATATCTTAGGCTCTAGGCCTCAGAATTCGACTCCGAACACATGCCCGAGTCGCATATTTTCCTACGGACCTTCCGGGACCGTCCGATCTCGGGTCCGGGTCTGTTTACCAAAAATGTTGACTGAAGTCAACTATATCAATATTAATATCATTTTTCTTCAAATTTCTCATAGAATTCACATATTCTATCACAAAATCTTTCCGGCTACATGCCCGAATCATGCACGTAAATTGAGGTAATATAAAATGAGGTTTTCAAGGCCTCGGAAGTACAGAACAAGTGAGGAAAACAGGTGATGACCCTTTGGGTCGTCACATCCTCCACCTTTGAAACAACCGTTCGTCCTCGAACGGACAAGAGAAGGAATTACCTGAGTCGGGGAACAAATGTGGGTAGCGGCTCCGCATATCAGACTCGGACTCCCAGGTTGATGCCTTAGGAGGCTGACCTCTCCACTTAACACGCACAGAAGGATAACTCTTCGACCTCAACTGTCGAACTTGCCGGTCAAGAATGGCCACCAGCTCCTCCTCGTAACATAAATCATTGTCCAATTGGATAGTATTGAAGTCTAACACATGTGTGGGATCGTCGTGGTACCTCCGAAGCATAGATACATGAAAAACTAGATGCACGGCTAATAAGCTAGGTAGCAGAGCTAGTCTATAAGCCACCCCTCCCACTCGGTCCAGAATCTCAAATGGGCTAATATACCTAGGGCTGAGTTTTCCTTTCTTCCCGAACCATATCACGCCCTTCATAGACGACACTCGAAGCAATACCCGCTCACCAACCATGAAATCTACATCTCGAACCTTACGATCCGCATAAGTCTTCTGTCTGGACTGAGCTGAACGCAATCTCTCCTGGATAGTCTTGACCTTATCCAAGGCCTCCTAAACTAAGTCCGTACCCAACAACCGAGACTCTCCCGGCTCAAACCACCCGACTGGAGATCGACATCTCCTACCATACAACGCCTCATATGGGGCCATCTGAATACTAGACTCGTAGTTGTTGTTGTAGGAGAACTCCGCTAATGGCAGAAACTGGTCCCATGAGCTCCAAAATCAATGACACAGGCTCGAAGCATGTCCTCTTGAATCTGAATAGTCCTCTCAGACTGACCGTCCATCTGAGGATGAAAAGTTGTACTCAACTGGACCTGGGTGACTAACTCCTGCTGGACTGCTCTCCAGAAACGCGAGGTAAACTGCGTACCCCAATCTGAGATAATAGATACCGGCACCCCACGAAGACGAACAATCTCCCTGATGTAAATCTCTGCTAGCTTCTCCGATGAGTAAGAGACAGATACTGGAATAAAGTGTGCTGACTTGGTCAGTCAATCAACAATGACCCAAATAGCATCAAATTTCCTCCGACTCAAGGGAAGTCCAGTAATGAAGTCCATAGTGATCCGCTCCCATTTCCACTCGGGAATTTTGATTCTCTGGAATACACCACAAGGCCTCTGGTGCTCATATTTCACCTGCTGACAATTTAGACACCGAGCAACATACGCAACAATGTCCTTCTTCATCCTGCGCCACCAATAGTGCTACTGTAAATCCTGATACATCTTCGCGGTGCCCGGGTGAATAAAATACCGCGAACTGTGGGCCTCCGCTAAGATCAACTCTCCAATCCCCTCAACATTGGGAACACAAACTCGACCCTGTAATCTCAATAATTCGTCATCATCTAGAGTTACCTTCGTGGCACCTCCCCGCTGTACAGTATCCCTCAAGTCACGCAAATGAGGATTATCAAATTGCCTCTCACGGATCCGCTCTAATAGAGATAAATGAGCGACCGTGCAGGCTAACACTCTACTAGGCTCAGAAATGTCTAGTCTCACGAACTGATTGGCTAAGGCCTGAACATCTAGGGAAAATGGTCTCTGACTGGCCGAAATGAATGCGAGACTACCCATGCTGGCAGACTTTCTACTCAATGCATCGGCCACCACATTGGCCTTACCTGGGTGATATAGGATAGTGACATCATAGTCCTTCAGCAACTCTAACCATCTCCGCTGTCGTAAATTCAACTCCTTTTGCTTGAACAAGTAATGAAGGCTTTTGTGATCCGTGTACACCTCACACGTCACACCATATAGATAATGCCTCCGGATTTTTAAGGCATGAACCACTGTTGCCAACTCAAGATCATGAACTGGATAATTCTTCTCATGTAGTTTCAACTGTCTTGAAGCATAAGCAATAACCTTACCATCCTGTATCAACACCGCTCCAAGCCATGTATGGGATGCATCACAGTATACTGTATAAGGCCCTGCACCCGTAGGTAGTACCAGCATTGGTGCTGCAGTCAAGGCTATCTTGAGCTTCTGAAAACTCGCCTCACACTCATCTGACCATTTGAACTGAGCACCCTTCTGGGTCAACCTGGTAATCGGGGCTGCAATAGAAGAGAACCCCGCTACGAATCGACAGTAGTAACCCGCTAACCCCAAGAAACTCCGGATCTCGATAACTGAAGCTGGTCGAGGCCAATTCTGGACTGCCTCAATCTTCTTTGGGTCTACCTGAATACCTTCCACTGATACAATATGACCTAGAAATGCCGCCGAACTCAACCAGAACTCACATTTCGAAAATTTGGCATATAGCTGATTATCCTTCAAAATCTGAAGAACCACTCTGAGGTGCTGCTCGTGCTCTTCCCGACTGCGGGAGTATACCAGGATGTCATCTATAAAGACTATCACGAACAGATCTAAGTAAGGCCTGAACACCCAATTCATCAACTCCATGAACGCTTCTAGGGCATTGGTCAACCCGAAGGACATGACCAAGAATTCATAATGCCCATATCTAGTGCGAAAGGTTGTCTTAGGAATGTCAGCCGCACTGATCTTCAGCTGATGGTAGCCCGACCTCAAGTCTATTTTTGAGAACACCCTCGCTCCTTAGAGCTAGTCAAGCAAATCATCAATCCTCGGCAGTGGATACTTGTTCTTTATCGTCACTTTGTTTAATTACCGGTGATCAATACACATCCGCATCGAGCCATCTTTCTTCTTCACAAATAACACGGGTGCTCCCCAGGGGGAAACACTAGGCCTGATAAAGCCCTTTTCTAGAAGGTCTTGCAACTGATTCTTTAACTCCTTTAACTCCGGCGGGGCCATACGATAGGGTGGAATAGAGATGGGCTGAGTGCCCGGTGCCAGATCAATACAAAAATCAATATCCCTGTCGGGTGGCATGCCCGACAAGTCTGAAGGGAAAACCTTGGGAAACTGTCGTACAATAGGAACTAAATCAATAGAAGGAACTTCCGCGCTGAAATTATGAACATAAGCCAAATAAGCTAGACACCACTTCTCGACCATGTGTCAAGCCTTAACATAGGAAATAACAGTGCGAACGAAGTGGCTTGAGGTCCCTCTCCACTATAGTCGGGGTGATTCTGGCAAGGCTAAGGTCACGGTCTTGGCATGACAGTCTAAGATAGCATGGTATGGGGATAACCAGTCCATACCCAATATGACATCGAAATCCACCATGTCTAATAGCAACAGATCAACACGGGTCTCAAGACCCCCAAAAATAACTACGCACGAACGATGCACCCGGTCGACTATAATGGAGTCACCCACTGGTGTAGACACATAAACTGAAGTATCCAGAGCATAGCTAGGCACGGCCAGATATGGTGCAAAGTAGGAAGACACATATAAATATGTAGACCCAGGGTCAAATAATATTGAAGCAACTCTGTCACAAACAAGAATGGTACCTGTAATCACGGCATCTGATGCCTCTACCTCTGACCTGGCTGGTAAAGCATAAAATTGGGGATCATCACCTCCCCTCTGAGCTACATCTCTGGGACAATCATCCACTGGTTGACCTCTACCTCTGGCTGGAAGGTCTCTACCTCTACGGTCTCGACCTCAACCTCTACGATCTCTACCCCCTGCCTCTAGCTGGCTGGGCAGGCTGAGGGTCAGCTGGGGCTAGAATCATGGGACGAGGGCCCCACTACTGAGTGTTGCCCATCGCTCGACGGCAAAACCTGACAAGATGACCTGGGTCACAACAACCGTAGCAATATTTAGGCTGATGGGGCTGCTGGCCCTAACGACCTGAATGGCCCCCACGAACACTCTAAAGAGGCTGAGCACTAATGGGAGGCTGATCTGAATACATCTCACGAAACCCACGATCACCTGGTCCACACTGTGAAGCCTGGAGGGCTGAATGAAAACGTCTGGAAGACTAGCCCCTATCGAAAGATTCCTTGCCTCCAGAAGAAGAACCTCTAAATCTACCAGAATGACGAGGCCTCTTGTCTGAAGGATAACCGCCTCACCGAGCAAGCGCCATCTCGACTCTACAAGCTGCATTAGCTGCCTCCTAAAAAGATATATCACTCCCAACTCCCATGGACATCTGAAGTCTAATCGGCTGATTTAGCCCATCTATAAACCTGCGCGGACCCTCTCCCGCTCTGTGGGAAGTATCACCACTGCATGGCGTGCCAAATCAACAAACCTCGTCTCATACCGAGTGACAGTCATAATGCCCTGCTGGAGGCGCTCAAACTGCCTCCGAAGTGCATCCCGCTGAGTAACAGGGAGAAACTTCTCCAGAAATAACTCTGCAAACCGATCCCATGATAAAGCCGGGGACCCTGCTGGTCGAGTCAAACAGTAGTCTCTCCACCAAGTCTTGGAGGATCCTGAAAGCTTGAATGTGCAGAAGTCAACTCCATTGGATTCCACTATCCCCATAGTCTTGAGAATCTTGTGGTAACTGAATAAGAAATCTTGAGAATCCTCTGATGTGGCACCGCTGAAAGTAGTGGTAAACAGCTTGGAGAACTGATCAAGTCTCCATCGAGAATCAGAAGTCATGGCCGCTCCATCTCCGGCTTGAGCTGTGGCACCTGACTGAGTGGCCACAGTTGGCTGAACCACTGGTGGCTGAGGCTGGGGAGCTACTGGTTCCGGAGTACGTGCAATAGGAGTCTGGGCCCCTTCTCCATCCTGAGAAACCGCGGGTGCAGCTGGTAATAAGCCTGCTCGGGCAACGCTATCCATAAAACCCGCTATCCTGACCAGAGCCTCCCGAAGATCCGAGGTAAATAAGGCCTCTCCTGGGACCTGAGCTGGGCCCACTGGAGCTGCTGGGACTGGGACCTCTCACTAGTCTCAACCTGAGGCTCCACCTCTGGAATAGCTACCGGGGGCTGAACTCTGCCCCTACCACGGCCTCGGCCCCTGCCCCTCACGGGAGCTGCCTGGGGCCTAGGCTGCTGATAAACAGATGAAGAAGCGCGTGTCCTCACCATCTGCGAAAGCTCAGAGTAGAAATTCAATCAGTATTTGAGGAACATATCGCACGACGAGAAGGAACAAATGAGAGACTCTTTCCTAACTCAATAGACTCTGGAGGACAAGTATATACGTCTCCGTACGTACCCCTCAAACTCTACTAAGATTGTTCGTGAGTGGTGAGACCTATGTAATCTAGAGCTCTGATACCAACTTGTCACGATCCAGATTTTCCCCCGACATCGGGATCGTGATGGCGCTTACTCGTGGTAGCTAGGCAAGCCACTACATTCGACGTTATCCTGTTCGTATCATTATTTTTTTTACACTTATACTTAATAACAAGAGGGATAATAATCAATTTAATAAATGCGGAAGACTTTCGAAATAGAGATAAATAATACCAAGGTAAACCACTAATGAAATCCTCTACCCAAGACGTGGAGTCACCAACTCACGAACTACTAATGAATACTACACATAATGGTCTGAAGGAAAATAACAAATATCTATCTGTCTCGGAAAATTAAGACCACAGCAAATAGTATAAGTAAATAGAAAAGACGTCGGGCTTGCGGACGCCTGCAAGATACCTCGGTCTCGGAATGCTCAACTCTCACGAATACTCTACTGTTGTTGCTTCTCCTGCTCAAAACCTAGACCTGTGCAAAAACGCACAGAAGTGCAATATCAGCACAATCCGACCCCATGTGCTGGTAAGTGCCTGGCCTATCCTGATGAAATAGTGACAAGCCTAGGACCAGACACTCACAAAAACCTGTGTAGTTCTATATATATGTACACCACAAGATAACAAGAAATACCAAATAACAAATTCAACAAGAAGTATCATAAGAGGGGAAACACAACAGTTAGCAACAATTATTAACTCAATAATGGAAATCAAAGTATAATGGAAACAGTTAAAATCAAAACAAGGAATAGTATTTAATTGCACGACATCACCCTTCATGATTTTACTCTCATCCTCACCAAATAAGCAAATAAAAGTGCACGGCATCACCCTTCGTGCTTTTACTCTCATCCTCACATCCATGGCACGGCATGATCCTTCGTGCATGGTTCAAATAACAACGGCACAGAATGTTCCTTCGTGCATAATCAATATCACAAGGCACGGCATGATCCTTCATGCATAATCAATAACAAGGCACGGCATTACCCTTCGTGCATAATAAATAATATAAGGCACGACATTAACCTTCGTGCAAAATCGGTAAACAAGGCACGACATCACCCTTCGTGCGTTACCACTCTTCCTCACCCAAATAACAATCACAGTTAAGGGAAAAGAATGAAAACAATAATCGTGAATCGTCCCGGCAAGGGACACAACACTCATCACATCAAGGTCGCGGCAAGGAAAAACTGTGTACAATTCCACAACCCGGCAAGAGTTTAATAATTCATCTTTAAAACATCTCACAATAAGTATCAACAACGACTTAAGGTCATGCTAGACGCCAGTGTATGGATGCTCGTCACCACAGCCCATACACCGCACTTGATCACATAGCACATAGCACATAATCATATTCCCTCAAGCTAGGATAGATCAAACCCTTACCTCTAGCCTTGAAGTCCAACTTATCCTTCAACTATAGCTTTACCTCGAATTTTAGCTCTCAACTTGCTCGAATCTAATCACAATTGATTCCATTACATTAATAAATACCATATAACTTAGTTTGGATGCTTAAAATGGGTTTTCTCAAAGTTTACCGCAAAATTTCCCAAAACGCCCCTAGCCCCACATTGTTGGAACTCGGGGTTCCGATCAAAATCTGGTTACGCATTCCCTCACGAGTTCAAATATATAATTTGTTTCAAAATCGGACCACAATTCGAGGTCCACTTCCCCCAATTCAGGAAAACCCGATGTTCTACCCAAAAACAAGAATTTCTACCATGAAAACCTTTGATTTCTCTTGAAAAACATGTTTAATGATGTTAGGAATTGAAAGAACCAAGTAAAAAGTGACTTACAAGTGCTTTGGAGTGATTTTGCTCTTGAGGGTACGTGAGTGGTGTGTTGGGTTTTGAAAGATTGAAGAAATGAGGTCAAAAATTCGTTTAAGTATAAATTTGCACAGCTGCGGATATCGCAATTGCGAACATTTGTTCGCAATTGCGAACACAACAGGTTTTGGTCTATGCCTCTCGCATTTGCGAGAAAAGGTTCACATTTGCGAACTAGGCTAGGTCACTGGGGCTTTCGCAATTGCGACAATAAGTTCGCATTTGCGACCATGGGCTGATTACTGAAGGCCTCGCATTTGCGAGGTGTATTTCGCATTTGCGAACCCAAGAGTTTCCTGGACACCATCGCATTTGCGAACACTGCCTTGGTCTGCCATCTTCGCATTTGCGATAAAATCTTTGCATTTGCGAAGATACCAGCTGGGTGAAAAACCAGCTGTGTTATTTTTCAGAATTTGCTCCAACGGCCTATCGAATCTTTACTCGAGCCCCCCGGGCTCCAAACGAAACATGTACGCAACATCAAAAACATATAAAAAACTTGCTCGTGCGATCACATCGCCAATATAACATCGTTTTCAACAAATCAAGCCTCAAGTTCATGATTATCTTTCTTTTAGTTTCATAACTTTCAAATTTGGAACTCAAGGTTCAAAACACATCAAACGACATCCAAATGTCACCAAATTTGCAGAAAGCACATATATAATATTTAAGACTTGTACCAGGCGTCGGAACCAAAATACGAGCCCGATAGCAAGGTCATATAATTCATTTTCCTTTAATAATTTCAGGAAAAATAATTTAACAGAAAAATTAATATCTTAGGCTCTATGCTGCAGAATTCGACTCCGGACACATGCCCGAGTACCATATTTTCCTACGGACCTTCCGGCACCGTACGATCTCGGGTCCGGGTCCATTTACCCAAAATGTTGACCGAAGTCAACTATATCAATATTAATATCATTTTTCTTCAAATTTCTCATAGAATTCACATATTCTATCACAAAATCTTTCCAGCTACATGCCCAGATCATGCACGTAAATCAAGGCAACATAAAATGAAGTTTTTCAAGGCCTCGGAAGTACGGAACAAGTGAGGAAAACAGGTGATGACCCTTTGGGTCATCACGAGAATCAATAGAAGGAGTGTCAATACTGACATCCCTCACATAGGCTAGATAAGCAGCACACCCCTTCTCAACCATACGCTGAGCTTTGAGAAAGGAAATAACATGGCTGGGGTGTGATCTAGAGTACCACTCCACTCACTACGTGGAATGCCTGGCATAGCCCGCGTCACGGTCTTGGCGTGACAATCAAGAATAGCATAATGGGGCAACAACCAGTCCATAACCAGAATAATATCAAAATCAACAATATCGAGCAATAAAAGATCAGCTCTGTTCTCAAAACCACAAATAGTGACCACACACGACTGATACACATGGTCCACAACCAAAGAATCTCCCACCGGAGTAGAAACATAAACGGGGGCACTCAAAGAATCTCGAGGCACACCCAGATGTGAAGTAAAATAAGAGGACACATATGAAAAAGTAGAACCAGGATCGAATAGAACCAGTGCCTTTGTGTGACTAACCAAGATAATACCTGTGATAACAGAATCGAAGACGACAGCTACGGCGCGATCAGGAATAGCATAAAATCTGGCCTGATCCCTCCCTTGAGGGCGGCCTCTATCACTCTGATCCTTGCCCCTGGCTGGCTGGGCAGGTATGGTGGCAGCTGGGGCTGGTATGATGGCCTGCTGCCCTTGTGAACCACGCTGAGACTGCAAAGTCTGCGGAGGCGCTCCTCTCCTATGCCAAGGGCACTCACTAACCCGATGGAGAGTATCCCCGCACTCAAAATAAGCCCTGGGAGGACGTGGTGGTTGTGACTAACCTGCCCCGCTCCTGCTGGACTGACCCTTGGAGGTACCCCGTGCAGGAGGCGTACTGGAAACTGGGGGAGCATAGTAAGGCTCCTGAGGTGCTGGAGGAGCTGGAGTACTACCAGCTGCTGGCAATGCTAAATGAACTAGACGACCAGAATAACCCCTACCAAATCAACCAGCTGTTGTAGTACGGGCACCAGAGAAATGACCCGACTCATGAGACCTCTTGGCCTTCCTCTCTCCTCGCTCTCTAGTGAGCATACCCTCGATCCGTCTAGCAATACTCACCGCCTGCTGATATGGTACATCCATCTCCAGCTCTCTAGCAATGCTGGACCGGATATGTGGAATAAGACACTCAATAAACCTCCGCACTCTCTCCCCGACCGTGACGACCAAGGCCGGTACATGTCTGGCTAACCGGGTGAAACTGATGGCATACCCAGATACTATCACAGAGCCTTGGCGCAACCGCTCAAACTCCGTTCGCCAAGCATCCCTAAGGCTCTGGGGAACAAATTCCCTCAAAAACATATCAGAAAACTATGTCAAGTTCAATAAGGCAGACTCGTCCGGACTATCTAACTCATATGTGCGCCACCAATCATAAGCGGCCCCTCGAAGCTGAAAAGCTATAAAGGAAACCCCAGTAGTCTCCACTATACCCATAGTAAGGAGGATGCGATGACACTCCTCCAGAAATCCCAACGCATCATCTGAAGCTAAACCACTGAACACTGGGGGATCATACTTCTTGAACCTCTCCAACCTGCGCTGCTCGTCCTCGGAGGCAGCTGGCCCACCTCAGAGCTGTGTAGGTGCGGCAGGCGGTATAGTAATAACCACTGGAACTTGCTCCACGGGCACTTGCTTCTCAGGTGAGCAGTCTGCGGGAGTTTACACCCCTCCCCCGGCCTGAGATATAGCTGCAGCGAGAGGGAGCAACCTCACCTGAGCTAGAGTAGTGTACATGCTCATAAACTAGGCTAGAGTCTTCTGGAGTGCTGGAGCAGTAGTAGCTGTAGTAGGTGTACCAGGTGCATGTGCTCCTACCTGATCCACCGGCGGTGCCTCAATGGTAGCACGCGCGGGTGCTGTGGCTGCACCTCGGGCGTGTTCTCGACCTCTACCCCTGCCCCAACCTCTGGCGGCGGCAATAGGGGGCGCATGTGCCTGATCCTCACATGTAGCACGTGTCCTCACCATCTGTGAGAGAATAGAAGATAGAATTTTAGATTTAGTGCCAAAATATTGCACGACAAGGAAATAAGAAGAAATGAAGAGTTTCCTAAACAGTTACATAGCCCCTCGTAGATAAATACAGACGTCTCCGTATCGATCAGCGAGACTCTAAGTAACCGGTCTGTGTCCCGTGACTCGTATGAACCTAGAGCTCTGATACCAACTTGTCACGACCCTAGTTTACCTATCGTGAACCTGTCATGACGGCACCCAGTCTTCGCGACTAGGTAAGCCTAACACAATGCGGAATGAACAACTCTTATGAAGAAAAGTTAAGGTAGCAGTGGAATAATATAAAAGAAATGTAATAATTGCCACTCGGCACATACACTTCACCAAATACCACAAGGAAATACAACCACCAAGATCTGGAAACTCACGGGCAACACAGACTAAGAGAGTACAACTGTGGCTTTATCCATCAAGAGTGTCTACACAATGAAAATAAAGGAATAACTGACATCACTAAGAAGAATAGAAGAAGACCCTCCGGATCTGCGGAGGTAGCAGATTCATACCTCGAGTCTCCTAAAAAAAATGCTCCTAAGTCACCGGTAGTGCGTCTGATCGGATGGACCTGGATCTGCACAACAAAAGTGTGCAGAAGAGTAGCATGAGTACACCATGGCGGTACTCAGTAAGTGCAAAGACTAACCTTAATAGAGTAGTGACGAGGAAGGTCAGGGCCTTACCGAGAATAATCAAAATAATGATAATAACACAGAACAGTACAAACTAGGAATAAGTCTGAAATAATAGCAATTGAGATAAATACTACAAGGTGTTTATAGTTAAGCTAACAAAGAGAAACAACACAACAAGTACAAATCAACAAATCCAGGATCTTCGGGAATTGAACGCGCAGTCCCTTTTATATTCAGCAACTCAGGATCTCCGGGAATCAAACCCGCAGTCCGTATATCAGTATCACATGATCTCCGAGAATTGAACCCGCAGTCCTCTATTTCGGTATCACAGGATCTCCAGGAATTAAACCCGCAGTCCTTTACATCAGTATCACATGATCTCGAGGAATTGAACCTGCAGTCCTTTACATCAGTAGCACCAGATCTCCGGGAATTGAACCCGCAGTCCACAGAACACAAACAAAATCAAATAAGAGAAAACACAGAGAAAATATGAGGTACACTACTACAATTAACAACCAAATCCAGTCTCAACAGGTTCCAGGGAGTTCAATTAAGTCAAGTAGGCATTTAGACTGATAATCATATCTAATCATGCTTCCCTAACTAACACAGGATAAACCCTGCAATTAAACAAATTAAATAATAAAGATAACATGGATTGAACAGTTCAAGTAAGGTGATTTTAAACAATTTGCGCAAGTACACGCCCGTCACCCCACGTACAAGGCATTTAAATCAACACATATATATCCTAGGGGAGAAAATCCCCCACGCAAGGTTAGGCAAGTCACTTGCCTCAATCCCGGTACAAAACCGGCAAGAAATGACTCCCTTGCTACAAGTATCCCACTCCGAGTGGCCCAAATCTATTCAAACCAATTACATAGTGTAAATAACATCGCAAGTAACTAATTACACTAATAAAAGTAAAGATACGGGCCAAAAATGGGTGAAATGACCAAAATACCCCTATATCTACCGGCTCTGAATAATAAATATTTTTATGTTTTCAGGAACCTCGTACTCTCACGAGTCTAACCATATAAAATTTATCGAAATCGGAGTTCATTTGCCCCTCCAAATCATCAAAGTTTGTTCTATGAAACTTACCCCAATTTACACCCCAAATCCGAAATTAAAGAAAGAATTCGAGTTTAGATTAGTGAATAATGATCACAAGGGAGTAAGAAATCGTTACCCAACAATTGTATCAGAAAAACACGCAAAATCACTCAAAACCGAGCTCCCTAGCTTGAGTTTTTGTAAAAAAGGTGAAACCCTCGCGGATGAAGTTTTATATACTGATTCTGTCTGCCCAGTGAAATGCTCTATGCGATCGCATGACCCTTATTGCGATTGCATAGAACAAATTTTGAACCCCATATTTCTACCTTACGCGATCGCACAAACAACATTGCGATTGCATTGCTTAGCATAACAACCCTATTTGATCGCACACCCAGCTCCGTGATCGCATAGAACAAACTGAAGGACCTAGGACCCCTGCCAAGAACACTATGCGATTGTAGAGAACAAAACTCCTACAACTATGCAATCGCATACCCCTTTCTGTGATCGCATAGAACAAATTTTAGTTTCCTCCCAAACCTTCTATGCGATTGCATCATACCATTGCGATCGCATAGAGCAACCGTCTGCAACACTTATGACAGCAACAACTGACCTGTTCATCAACTAGAAATTGTCCGTTTGACCCCCGGAAATACCCCCGAGGCCCCACGGGACCTCAACCAAAACCACAAACCTACTCCAAATCACGATACAAACTTGTTCCAATCATAAAAACATATCATTAAACACACAAATTATCGAATTATGGTGGATTCAAGCCTAAGTTTCAACTAAAACTTCCGAAACCTACATGCTATCAAAAACCCGACCAAACGATGTCCGAATGACCTAAAAATTTGCAGACATATCCAAAATCACCTAAAGAAGCTAGTACAACTGTCGACTTTTCATTCCCTCTCCCGGATCAGAATCTCACCTATCGACCGGATTTCCAAAAATTCTATACTTCGGCATTTCAAGCCTAAATGAGCTACGGACCTCCAAAATACATTCCGAACACACTCCCAACTCCGAAATCACCTAACGGAGCTAACGGAACCATCGGATTCCCGTTCCAAGGTCGTCTTTACATTGTTGTGAATACGGGCCATTTTTCAACTATAAAGCTCTCATTTAGGGACTAAGTATCCCAAAATACTCCGAATTCAAGAACCGAAAATCCCGGCAAACTACAATAGCAGAAATAAACTTGGGGGAAGTAGTAAATTGGTGATTGGAGCATAAATTTAAAAATGACCGGCCCGGTCATTACAAAATTACTGTACCAAAACATTAAGAGAGGCAATAAAACTATGAGAAAATTACATGCTCGCGTTGCAAGCTACACATTCGCAAAGCAACTCGCTCATTCGGGATTTGACCCATGACTACCCAATTCAAAATTTGTTGAAGTTTGTTTCTAAGATGATCAGCAAAGTGACCATCCAAACTTGGACATCATTCATACAACCAAGTCTGTAAAGCCAACGGGAACCCACCAAATCTACAAAAAGAACGCTTATCTTGAAACTTGTTGGAACACGAGTCAATTGTAGCTTTATAAACATCTATACCACAGGGATAATTATTAAAATTACCGAACTCAACCAAGTCAATGTAAGACCGTGAAATAGCATTTATTTTGATTTGAAAAAATAAGAAGATGTTGAAAAAATAATGAACTGCAATCTTCAACGCATAATCATCTGTTTCCCATTTCTTCTTCTTAAAACAGTCTGCTAGTTGGGCAAATGTCACAGATGCAGACCCAAAATATTTTGAAATCAACCTTCTTTGCTATGCTCTCTATACTTGCATCACCCTTACATTTCTACCCAGTAACAAGTGCAAATTCACCCAAGCCAAACCGCAACCTAGAATCATTCACTACAAAACGTATCTCATTTTTCACCTCATGATGTACTTTTCCCATAAGAAAATGGTGCATAACCCGAATCTGCAACACTAGTGGTGGTAGATCTAAAAAATAGCCAAAGCATATTTTCTTAAACAGTCGAAGTTACCTCTTTGATAAATTTACTTTCAATTAATGAATAACATGGCAGTTGGCATCCCAATCAACCTTTGATTTATAATCTGAGTCAATATGTCACGCCCCAAATCGGGGAACATGACCGGCGCCTGATCGGGTTGCCCCAGTCAAGCGGACCTGGGTATCTTTCATTCCCACGCGTTACCCCTGTGTTGATTGTTTCTCATTAACCAAATATCTTACTAACCATGAATGATTTCACATTAAACAAATAAAACCATACGAGCGATTCATTAACAAGTTTGCAGTTTTTACAACGCCCGACATAACATAATGTATACATAATACTGGAGTCCCACAGTTTACATGTCTACAGAGCCTCTAGGATACAAAAAGGGGAATACAATACTTGCTGGTAACAAGGCTCCGGTTATACCTTACAAAATCAAAATGAAATCTAAACAAAAGTGGCATGAACCACACAGGGCCCCAAGGAAGAAAAGGGGCTTACCAAAACGGGCAGTGGAAGGAGAAGGATACTACTGCCGATGAGCTGAAATGCCTGCTACTGATCCACCTACAATCATAACACGAATGTAGCGTCCCCGGCAAAAGGGACGTCAATACACTTGAATTGTACTGGCATGTATGGACAAACTTTGTCCCAAGTAAACTCAAGCCATTGAATTACATCAACAATTAATTAAGCCAGCCAACCATGTTTCCACATTTTCATCATTTCAAATAATTCTCAACACAAAGCACTTTCTACGATCAACCAATTTAGCAATAACCAATCAATCACGTAAAGCACAAGTAGTCAAACAAAGGGGCAATCAGTGCCCCACAGGTTGCAAACTCTCCTGCTGTCTCCTTTCACAATTTCACTTTATTGATTTTTGTATCAATTTTCAATAGCGATTTCGATCGCTTTCCATCCTTATTGCCCCTGACCACCCTTATTACCTCGGCCACCCTTATCACCAAAACCCACACCTTATTTCCTTACGTTGCGGCGCGCAACACGACCCTGCCTTATAGTTTAAAACACAACAATTTCAAACAGCAGATAAGGTACTACACACAATTTCAACAAGTTCAAATAAGCAACTTGCACATTGTTTCATGTTCTCAATTATTTTTCAAATCATTATCACAACCATGTTACAATATTTCCACAATTCAAGTGTTTCATCTCTTTCCACAATAAACAAATTCTCAAGAGTTTCGTTTGTTTTACACAAGGTGCCATATAGGCCATCATAATCATTATTCACAATTCTTTACCCATTTCGACTCTCATTTAATTTTCGGTTCATATTCTATACAACATCACTCATATTTCAACAACAACTTTGAGAATTTCACACAATTTGTCAAATTAACACTAACCAAACAAATTTCAGACATATAGGCGATTTCACAAGAATCAAAATTAGCCATACATACCTGGTGATGAGTTTTCTTTCTACTTTATGCTTACCCAAGATATCCTACTCTTGCCAACCTTGTTCTTGAAGACTCTTACTTCTACTCGCTTCTTTTTACTGGAAATCAAGTTCAATAATCATGCATGAGTGTAAAAATTCTATTTTCAAAAGCTATTATATGCAAACCTGTCTTTACCCAATTTAAAACTGAAAATCAAAGAAAATAGTTAGGGTTTTTACCTTGAAAAGATTGGGGAAGTTGAATCCTTGCCCTAGGATCCCTTGGAATTAAGTGGTTGGAACAATCTTTGAAGATGAAGAACTTCTCTCTCTAAAACCCTCTCTTCTCTCTCTAATTTTGGTAAGATGATATGAGAAAATGAGGGTGAAAGGTGTTATACTAAAGAAGAGATCGGGTCAAAATGTTACAAAAATCTGGGCCGGGTCAATTATGCGGTGCACTTTGCGACCGCAGAATCAACATGCGGTCCGCATAGTGACCGCAGAATGGCCTCAAAATGACACAAGTTCTGCGTCTGCATTCTTGATCTGCGGTCGCAAAGTGCACCGCAGATTCACTATGCGATCGCATATCGATCGCATATTCAACATGATTTTTGGGAGGCTTCTGTTAAGCTTTGCGGCAAGAATGCGGTCCGCATAACAGGTTTGCGGTCGCATTCTTGACCGCATATTTGACACTTTTCTGGAAAACTTTATTCTCTACATTTTGGACACTTAAATCACTACCAAGGGTCCGAACCGTGGCGAGCAAGCTCGCCGCGAAGCATTCTACGCATTCCTAACACATTATTCGGCCCATGACACCACAGAGCTACTAGGTTTTATGCACAAAATTTTTACGGGGCCTTACATCCTCCCCCCCTTAAGATCATTCGTCCTCGAATGAGGATTTGAGAATGAGTTGGCTTTGAAAGACATGCTATGCAAACTATCAAAATTTTGACTAACTCTTATACTTTAGAAAAATTTCGCCAGAGTTTCCTTTGTATTATGGACATATCCACCTGTCAGAGGGCCCCCGAAACACGTTACCAAACAACAATACACAAATACAACACTTTTCACAACTGGTATACACTTTCTTACCTCAACGAATGCACATATTCTATCACATTGTTACAATTGCATATAAACTAGTCACTTCAATGAATTCTTACCTTATTTAACCATTTTAACACACCATGTACACTTAACAAACTATTACCAATCTACACTTACTATTAGTTGTTTATTTAACACGCAAATATTTATAAGGATTTCATTTATCAAGAAAGGTTCAAGTGACCCAAGGCAACAACACGTTTAACTCATTACAAAATGAAGGGGACTTTACTAATACTAAGAGGGAAACAACTTAGACAAGATGACAGTTACTAGGAGTAGAAGGGTCACTTAATTTCTTCTAGGCTTGATCGAACAAATGGGGGTACTTTTCCTTCATCTCTTTTTCCGCTTCCCATGTGGCCTCCTCAACTTGTTGACTTCGCCACAATACTTTAACAGAGGCAACTTCCTTATTTCTCAACTTACGGACTTGCCTATCAAGAATGGCAACTCGAACTTATTCATATGACAAATCTTCATTAACCTCTATAGCTTCGACTGGCATGATGGTGGATGGATCTCCAATCACTTTCTTCAACATGGACACATGGAATACCGGTGCACTGATGACATCTCAAGGAGGCAACTCTAGCCTATAAGCAACTTGACCAATCCTTTGAATGATCCGATATGGCCCAACATACCTAGGACTCAATTTCCCTTTCTTTCCAAATCGCATGACTCCCTTCATAGGAGATACCCTCAAGAACACCCAATCATCGACTTGAAACTCCAAATCCCTTCCGCGAACGTCTGCATAGGATTTTTGACGACTCTGTGCTGTTTTCATTCTCTCCTGGATAACCTTGACCTTTTCCATAGCTTCGTACACCATATCTCGCCCTAGCAATTCCGCTTCACCTACCTCAAACCACCCGATTGGCGACCTACATCTTCTCCCGTACAATGCCTCAAATGGGGCCATCTGAATGCTAGCATGATAGCTATTATTGTAAGCAAATTCTATCTGTGGCAAGTGTTCATCCCAATTACCTTTAAAATCTAAGACACAAGCCCGTAACATATCTTCAAGCGTCTGAATGGTCCGCTCGGCCTGGCCGTCGGTCTGCGGATGGAAAGCTGTGCTGAGATTCACCTGAGTTCCCAAACCTTGCTGAAACTTCTTCCAAAAGTTAGCTGTGAACCGAGCCCCGCGATCCGAGATAATAGAAAGTGGAGTGCCATGAAGTCTTACTATCTCCTTGATGTACAATCTTGCATATTGCTCCGCAGTATCAGTGGACTTGACAGGCAGGAAGTGAGCTGATTTGGTGAGTCGATCCACTATCACCCATATTGAGTCAAACTTACGCCGAGTGCGAGGTAACCCTACCACAAAATCCATATTGATCATCTCCCATTTCCACCTTGGTATTTCTATAAGCTGAGTTAATCCACCGGACCGTTGATGCTCGGCCTTCACTTGTTGACAGTTCGGACATTTAGCTACAAAGCTTGCTACATCCCTTTTCATACCGTTCCACCAATAAATCTCCTTAAGGTCATGATACATTTTTGTGGAACCCGGGTGTACCGAATACCTGGAAGTATGAGCCTCTGCCATCACTCTTTCCCGAAGCTCGTCCACATCCGGAACACATAGCCTATCTTGACACCGCAATACACCATCTTCGCTGCCGAGTACAAATGCTGAGGTCTTGTCATTCATGACTGCTTCCTTCACCCGAACCAATGCTGGATCCATGAACTGTTTTTCCTTGATTTCCGCGACCAATGATGATTCTGCTCCATTATGCACCAAAATATCCCCCTCGTCTGACGCCGAGATACGAACCCCAAACTGGCTAATTAGTAAACCTCTCAAGCCAGGGGTCTCTAATCCACACCCAAATGAGCCAAACTACCCATGGATTTTCGACTAAGAGTGTCGGCTACCACATTTGTCTTTCCTGGATGGTACAATATGTTCATATCATAGTCCTTGAGCAATTCTAACCACCGCCGCTGTCTCAGATTTAGCTCCTTCTGCTTGAACAAATACTGGAGGCTCTTGTGGTCTGAAAACATATCTACATGAATTCCATAAAGATAGTGCCGCCATATTTTCAAAGCAAACACAACAGCTGCAAGCTCCAAATCATGCGTCGGATAATTCTTCTCGTGATTCTTGAGTTGCCTGGAAGCGTAAGATATGACTTTCCCGTGCTGCATCAATACACATCCCAAACCAACCCCGGAGGCATCACAATAAACCACAAATCCCTCTGTGCCTTCTGGCAAGGCCAATACTGGTGCCGAGGTCAATCTTGACTTCAATTCCTGGAAACTTTTCTCACATGCTTCAGACCACTGGAACTTAACTGCCTTCTGCGTCAGTTTTGTCAATGGGGAAGCGAGGGTTGAGAACCCCTCTACAAACCTCCGATAGTACCCTGCTAAACCCAAGAAGCTACGAATCTCTGTCGGGGTCGTGGGTCTAAGCCAATCTTTCACTGCCGCAATCTTTTGAGGATCCACCTGAATTCCCTCACTGGAAATAACATGCCCTAGAAAGGCTATGGACTTCAACCAAAACTCACATTTTGAGAACTTGGCATACAATTGATGTCGAAGAAGGGTCTGCAACGCTGCTCTGAGGTGAACGGCATGATCTTCTCTGCTCCGAGAGTAGATGAGGATGTCGTCAATGAATACAATCACAAAGGAATCTAGGAATGGCTTGAAAACACGATTCATAAGGTCCATGAAAGCTGCCGGGGCATTGGTTAGCCCAAAAGACATGACCAAAAACTCGAAGTGACCATAACGAGTTCTGAAGGCGGTCTTAGGAATATCCTGCTCCCTGATTTTTAACTGGTGGTACCTAGACCGTAAATCAATCTTTGAGAAGAACTTCGCTCCCTGCAATTGGTCAAACAGATCATCCACTCGAGGAAAAGGATATTTATTCTTGATGGTGACTTTGTTGAGCTGCCGATAATCAATACACATTCGAAGTGACCCATCCTTCTTTCTGACAAAGAGAACCGGAGCACCCCACGGCGACACACTCGGTCGTATGAACCCTTTCTCTAATAAATCCCTCAGCTGCTCCTTTAACTCCCTTAACTCTGCTGGCGCCATTCTGTATGGTGGAATGGATATTGGCTGAGTATCCGGCATTACATCGATCCCGAAATCAATCTCCCTATCCGGCGGGATGCCTGGAAGCTCATCTGGAAACACTTCAGGAAATTCATTCACAATTGGCACGGACTCGAGGGTAGGCACATCCGAGGTGGTGTCCGTTACCCGAATCAGGTGATAGATACACCCCTTCTTAATCATCTTCGAAGCCTTAAGGTAGGAAATAAACCTACCCCTTGGCACTACACCATTTCCTCTCTATTCAATAATTGGCTCATTAGGGAACTCGAGCCTCATAACTCTCGTTCGACAGTCAAGTTTGGCAAAGCACGAATAGAGCCAATCCATCCCCATAATTACATCAAAATCTACCATCCCAAGCTCAATAAGATCGGCTGTGGTATCACGACCACCCACCGTAACAACACAATTCCTATAGACTCGTGAGGCTGTAATAGAATCACCAATTGGAGTCGACACAGAGAACGGCTCATGAAGTTGTTCGGGTTCTATCCCAAAACTTGTAGCAATGAATGGAGTGACATAAGACAAGGAGGACCCTGGATCAATAAGGGCATAGCAATCAATAGTCTGAACAGACAGGATACCTGTAACAACATCTGGAGAAACCTCGGCATTTTGGCGGCCACTCAATGCATAGAATCGGCTAGGTCCACCCCTACCCCGAGCTCCACCCCTAGCTGCACCACGCCCCGCTGATGCTGGAGTACGCGCTGATGATGTAGCAGCTGAAGAACCGGATGACTGAGCAGATCCCCTACCTATACCCTAACGGGGTGCACGGCAGTCCCGCTGAATGTAACCTCTCACCCCGCACCCGAAGCACACTAGGATGTCAAGGTAGCAAGTCTTTGTATGAGATCTCCCACACTTGGGGCATGTAGGTCTCCCCTCCTGCTGGGATCTCACCCCAGGACGACCAGACTGACGAGACCTCCTGCTGTCTGAACCGGGTCTCGAGTAACTGCCCTGCTGATGACTGTGCACGGATGGCGGTGCACTCGCGGAGGACTGAGCATATGACTGGGATGGCCCTGATGACCCTCTCCCTGGAAGTGATCTCCCTGAATGACCCATTGACCGGGCCCTGCTGCTACTTTCTCTTTCTGCACGAATCTTCAATTTCCTGGCCTCTGTGGCCTGAGCAAACCCCACGATCCTCCCATAGTTCATATCTGAGTGCAAAGCTGCTGTGGCGGCCTCATTCACTACCAAAGGGCTAAGGCCCTGAACAAACCGTCGAACCTGGGCATCCATGGTCGTCACTAAATGAGGAGCATACTTGGACAACCTTACGAACTCCATGTGATACTCCCAAACACTAATACTGCCCTGTTTGAGAACCTCGAACTCAGTGTCACGGGCTGCCATTGCCTCAGCAGGTAAGAAGTGGTCCATAAATGCATCCACGAACTCATCCCATCTGGCCGGAGGGCTCCCTTCCTCACGGGAATCCTCCCACATTTCGAACCATGAACGTGCCGCTCCCTTCAGCCTGTAAGAGGCCAACTCTACCCCCTCTATATCTGTAGCCTTCATCACTCGAGGGTCTTGTATATCTCATCAAGGAATTCCTGTGGGTCAGCCTCTGGATCGGTACCTGAAAATTCTGGAGGGGCCAATCACAAGAACTGGTGGACTCTGGAGCCAAAGGAATCTCCCTGTCCGCTGGAGGATGCAGGGGCATCATGGGATCTCTGGGCCTGGGCGGCTACTAACTGTGTTAACATATGGATGGCTCCCCTAAGTTCTTCATTAGAGATACCAGAGCCCGAAGCGGGAACTGTATCCGAGTTAGGAACACCGGCAGGAGGAATGGTGGCATCCTCTGCCGCGGCTGGAATAGGGACACTTGGGTTTTGAACAGATGGGCCAGGCAAATTCGGGACCGGTGGGTCATTCTCTCCCACGGCATCGGGTACATGATTAACAGCTGCACTTGGGCCGGCATTGGCCCTAAGGCCGAGTCTAGCCTTCTTCTTAGGTGCCATATTCTGAAAATTTGGGAACAAGGCGCGAATTAGACACGGATATTTCCACATTGCACTTTACCGCACGATATAGATTAACAAAGAAATAGGTAAATTCCTAAATGCTCGTGTAGCCCCCTACTTATATGATGTGGTCGACAACACACCTATAAGAAGGGCACTACTAGACACGGCTCCGAGACATCCTAGGACACTTTAAAAACCTTAGGCTCTGATACCAAGTTTGTCACGCCCCAAATCGAGGGACATGACCGGCGCCTGACCGGGTAGCCCCAGTCAAGCGGACCCGGGTGCCTTTCATTCCCACGCGTTACCCCTGTGTTGATTGTTTCTCATTAACCAAATATCTTACTAACCATGAATGATTTCACATTAAACAAATAAAACCATACGAGTGATTCATTAACAAGTTTGCGGTTTTTACAACGCCCGACATAACATAATGTATACATAATACTGGAGTCCCACAGTTTACATGTCTACAGAGCCTCTAGGATACAAAAAGGGGAATACAATACTTGCCGGTAACAAGGCCCCGGCTATACCTTACAAAACCAAAATGAAATCTAAAGAAAAGTGGCATGAACCACACAGGGCCCCAAGGAAGAAAAGGGGCTCACCAAAATGGGCAGTGGAAGGAGAAGGATACTACTGCCGATGAGCTGAAGTGCCTGCTACCGATCCACCTACAATCATAACACGAATGTAGCGTCCCCGGCAAAAGGGACGTCAGTACACTTGAATTGTACTGGCATGTATGGACAAACTTTGTCCCAAGTAAACTCAAGCCATTGAATTACATCAACAATTAATTAAGCCAGCCAACCATGTTTCCACATTTTCGTCATTTCAAATAATTCTCAACACAAAGCACTTTCTACGATCAACCAATTTAGCAATAACCAATCAATCGCGTAAAGCACAAGTAGTCAAACAAAGGGGCAATCAGTGCCCCACAGGTTGCAAACTCTCCTGCTGTCTCCTTTCACAATTTCACATTATTGATTTTTGTATCAATTTTCAATAGCGATTTCGATCGCTTTCCATCCTTATTGCCCCTGACCATCCTTATTACCTCGGCCACCCTTATCACCCCAACCCACACCTTATTTCCTCACGTTGCGGCGCGCAACACGACCCCGCCTTATAGTTTAAAACACAACAATTTCAAACAGCAGATAAGGTACTACACACAATTTCAACAAGTTCAAATAAGCAACTTGCACATTGTTTCATGTTCTCAATTATTTTTCAAATCAATATCACAACCATGTTACAATATTTCCACAATTCAAGTGTTTCATCTCTTTCCACAATAAACAAATTCTCAAGAGTTTCGTTTGTTTTACACAAGGTGCCATATAGGCCATCATAATCATTATTCACAATTCTTTACCCATTTCGACTCTCATTTAATTTTCGGTTCATATTCTATACCACATCACTCATATTTCAACAACAACTTTGAGAATTTCACACAATTTGTCAAATTAACAATAACCAAACAAATTTCACACATATAGGCGATTTCACAAGAATCAAAATTAGCCATACATACCTGGTGATGAGTTTTCTTTCTACTTTATGCTTACCCAAGATATCCTACTCTTGCCAACCTTGTTCTTGAAGACTCTTACTTCTACTCGCTTCTTTTTACTAGAAATCAAGTTCAATAATCATGCATGAGTGTAAAAATTCTATTTTCAAAAGCTATTATATGCAAACCTCTCTTTACCCAATTTAAAACTGAAAATCAAAGAAAATAGTTAGGGTTTTTAGCTTGAAAAGATTGGGGAAGTTGAATCCTTGCCCTAGGATCCCTTGGAATTAAGTGGTTGGAACATTCTTTGAAGATGAAGAACTTCTCTCTCTAAAACCCCTCTCTTCTCTCTCTAATTTTGGTAAGATGATATGAGAAAATGAGGGTGAAAGGTGTTATACTAAAGAAGAGATCGGGTCAAAATGTTACAAAAATCTGGGCCGGGTCAATTATGCGGTGCACTTTGCGACCGCAGAATCAACATGCGGTCCGCATAGTGACCGCAGAATGGCCTCAAAATGACACAAGTTCTGTTACAGAATGCGACCAATATGCGGTCCGCATTCTTGATCTGCGGTCGCAAAGTGCACCGCAGATTCACTATGCGATCGCATATCGACCGCATATTCAACATGATTTTTGGGAGGCTTCTGTTAAGCTTTGCGGCAAGAATGCGGTCCGCATAACAGGTTTGCGGTCGCATTCTTGACCGCATATTTGACACTTTTCTGGAAAACTTTATTCTCTATATTTTTGACACTTAAATCACTACCAAGGGTCCGAACCGCGGCGAGCAAGCTCGCCGCGAAGAATTCTACGCATTCCTAACACATTATTCGGCCCATGACACCACAGCTACTAGGTTTTATGCACAAAATTTTTACGGGGCCTTACACAATAGGCACAAGGAAATCCCAACACTGCAAAACATGTCCATATAAAATAATTTCAGAAATAGAATTCAATTAAAATGCAACTAAACCAACTAAAAATATCACAACTACAATACGATACCAACATGACATATAATTATACCAGCAGGGTATACAATTAAACTAACTAATTTTCAACAATTACAAATGACTATACAACTATTACATAACAGATAGGAATAAAGAGAAAAAAGCAAAAAAGAATGCAACTATAAAGTTTTTTCAAGGTATTGTACAATACTACTATTATTAAAGGAAAAACAAATAGTGAAAACATCTAAAAAAACAATTCAGAAGCATATGATAGTATATAGCTATACTAACGGGGTATATAGTTATATGGGGTTGTTCTAACAGCTATCTATAACAATAAAAACTATCACATAACACACATAACTATGTCTATAGACACAAAACTTCTATAGGAAACATCATGTGTGCCATTGCCACTGTAACAAAACACCAGTTATGCAACAATTAGATAAAGAACATAAATTCAATTTTTTAGAAGAAGACCTCAGAAGTCAAAAGAGTTGCTGCATGCACAAGAAATTATAAAACTTTTACAACCTTAGGGTGAGTGTCTTTCTCACAGGTTTAGATTGTGAATAACAAAAAAATCTCAACTTAGGGTGATTCATAAGGTGATTCATTATGTGCCTTAAACTCATCAGATTCTCTCTAATACCGCTTATTGAACATGCTAACTCTGCATAACTAGCAAATTCTGAATGAGGGACATATTGCAGATTTGGCTGTAAAAAAAATTCATTTTCACTCACTATCGACTACTATCACATGATATCACCAAACAATCTGGTGAATTGCTATGAAGGAAATATAAAAGCAGCAAGTATAGTTAACTGATAAAAGAAGGGAACCCATCTTTCCATCGGAATGACGGTCTAAAGTCAAAAATAGAAGTTGATTCCTAATCCAAGGTAAGTGGGACATATTGGTTCTTAAGAAGTATCTAAAAGCTAACATCACACTTGGCTCTCAGAATAAGTAAGGAAACCTTTGTCAAACAAACATAGGAGAAGAAAGACACAGAGCCTCAGTATGATTCGTAACTAGCTGTGAAGAGCATCTTCAAGCTTTTGAAACTAAATTTTGCCTACCTTGTGACAGCCGATCTCCTTACACAATTTAAAAATCATGGGCCACTCATTGGTGGACATGCTTCTGAGCAATAGATTTCTTTAACCCATTAGCATTGCCACCCCCTTCTAGACTCAAGTACTATGTCAATCATGTAACTGAGTACCTGACATATTTTATGTCTACTACTTAGCACCAATTCAACAAATCATTTTCATTAGAAAGTAATTCATTCATGTCCTAACTTATTACTTAAGGTTAAGGGATTCTTCAGATGGTTCAAAAGTTGCAAAGATCATAATTGTAAGAAAATTACCTTCTTGGGTGCGACACCAATTTTTCTCTTCTTTAACTGAGAATCATCGCTACAATCAACATCTGCTGGTTGAGTCTCTGTTCAGGCACGGATTCACGTCGGCTTCCCCCTAACACAGAATCCTCAACAAAATTACATTTTCCCAGAAACACCTCATATGACTGGTTCAGAATTTGTGTTGGGTAATGACAGGTAGGGAGTTTCATCGACTGACGCAACATTAATATTTTTGCTTTTTCCACCCTCTAATTCTATATTTTCAGTTGTGTTTTCAACATGACTACTAGGGTTATGACTAAGTGGAGACTGAAAATCAGAAAATAAGGAAAAACTAGGCCCAGACATGGCTGAGGCAACAAATTCAATAGCTACTTGTTTTGAAGAAAAATATTGTCCAAAGCGCCACTTTCTACGCGCACAACTCTTTTGACCCATAGAGATAACAACAACCCATAGACATTGATTCACAAATGTATAAAGGAAAACACAAAAATCCTATGATTTTGAAACCCACTTTTACAAAATGTAGTTTCGGAAGCAATTAAGTCACCCAAAGTAAAAACGTCACCCAAAATTAGGTACTAGACGAAGAGATTGAACGGAATCGGAAGAAAAAAATTACAACTCGAATGTGTTTCACTTTTGCGTTCTCATCGGTTGGCTATGGAGTTATGGAAAGTGTACTCTGTTAACTGGTAGAGAAATAAGTAAAGCGTAGGAAGAATGGGCTGGATCGATGATAAGGGAGAGATGGGTAGATCGTGGGAAGAATGGGCTGGATCGAAGATAAGGGAGAGATGGGTAGATTGGACCACGTGAAATATAGGGGCCGGGTAAATAGATTGCGCCGACTCGTAGGCAGGGTAAATAGTTTGGGATGGGTATTAAAAGGTAAATAATTTGATCCTAATAGATATAAAGTGAGATTTTTTCATTATTGATGTCCCATAAATCCGTGTTAAAGAACAGGGCAAGTGACATATTTGGTCGATGTCCCATTAAAAAAATAATTGCACCTGCTTATCAAATACACAAAATATATACATTGATTATGTACAATATATGTTTATTATTCATTAACTATAAAAAAAATATATAATTACCGACTTTTACTTTTAAGAGCAACTATATAATATAGTTATCATTAAAAGTTTTGAGACTACCGAATCATTTTCTTCTGCACGTCCCCATTTTCAAACTTCCATTGAAATCAAACATATCACATGGAAAAACTTGTAACCAGTTAATTAATTGATATCTTCATTAGCATTTAGCATGCGACCTTTGATAATTAATTGAAAATAGTAGATTTTTTTAAGAAAAAAATTAGAGAATAAATTTGAAATTGTTTTAATAATATGATTACCATTACGTAAATAAATAAATGAAAATCAGACAACTGAGTGTCATTTTCGCAGATCCTGATTATCGTATAAATTGCTGGGCTGATGAATATACACAATGTATATATAATATAAACATCAGTTTCGAAGTTTAATTAATGACTTAATAAACTAATTAGCACCCCTAATAAATGTACCAGACCTAATAGTATTTTCCAACCGATCTCAAAATTCAACATTGCAGAGAGGGAGTGGGACACAATTTCTTATCTTCATTTTAGAAGAACATAATATGTTAAATGTCAAAAAATATGTTCCACTTGACAAATGCCAATAATGGAGGTCAGACTGAACCACGTCTAAGGCCAGCCTTATATCTAGTTTGGCCAAACTTTTAAAATTAATTTATTTTGAAAAGTATTTTTTTTAAAGTGTTTTTTTTTTCAAAAGATACTTTTAGTGAGTAGCAATTTATATTTGAATAATTAATTAAAAAAGAACTTTTAAGCCACAATTTATGTTCGACCAACCTTTTAAAAAATAATTCTAAGTGCATTTTTTCAAAAGTGCTTTTGAGGAGAAATTACTTTTTTTTGCTTCTCCAAAACTGCTTATGCTCCTACTCAAAAGTACTTTTTCCTTTTAAAAGCTTGGCGAGACAATTCAACTTTGAAAATAAAATATAATTTTTTTGAACAATATTTTTGACCTTGGAGAAGCTTGGCCAAACAAGCTATTAGAGCAGTGGCGAATCCAGCAATTTTTTCAAGGGTGTTCAAACTTGAAATAAGTAAAAAAAATAAAATAGACCAAGGGTGTTCAATATATGTTATGTACCTCTAAAACCTAATATTTTACATATATACGAATTCCAGTCTTCAGGCAAAGGGTGGTCAATTGACCATCCTAAGCAAAGTGTGGCTTCGCCCATGTATTAGAGCAAATATAAAACTTCTTTGTGTGACCTATAGGCCAGGCTAGATTATTTATATCACACTCATTTGCGTACGGACATTCCGAAATCCTGTGTGAATACAAGATATTTTGTGTACCGAAGACCAAAGCCAACTAACACTTTGTACAGCTGGCAAACTCATAAAGTTTCTAGGGCCTAAATGAAAAGGACCAGAAAATTTAAGTGGCCACTTCATAATCTTCTACAAATTATTAATAGGGATTTTGACATACATATATCATATATGAAACCTTATTACCCTTACTGTTTAAGGTTTGTGTATATTACATTTAAGTATACCAAATTACTATTTATATACCATAATTCAAATTAGAAATATAATTACGGGTTCATTTATATTAGATATTAATTTAGGAGCGTACCTTCCCAGGAAAAGACGTTACCTATTCTTTTAGTATCGGTTACCCATCGCCTTCCTACTTTTCACTTGATTGACTCATCACTTATAAAAAACATTTAAAAATATACGTTAGTTACATTTCATTGCCAAACCATGCATACACACACAATAAACAATTAAACAAACAAAAAAATAAAATATTCATCTAGCAATATTTTAGTAGTATTAAAAACAAACTAACTAACTAACAAAAAAGAAATCAACTAAATGTGGTTTCGTCAATGCGAGCATTTTACATTTCATGCCAACAACTCCTCTTTCCTTATTGTTATCGTTACGCTCATCATGATACATTTACATGTTTATCTTCCTTCCTTGTTTTGATTGGGTATTGTTGTAAATAATTCGTAATATATTTAGGAGTTTATATCTTAATTGTGAGGGGATTTGGTGAAGATTTAGACTTGGTTTTGACTGAATTTCAGAATTTGTAGATATTTTTTAGTCAAATTATAGTCAAATTAGAAAAATTGTAGATAAATTATAGATTGCTTTTTACAGAAGATTTTGTAGAAGCTTCGGTCGTTTGGGATTTGTAAAAATAGAAAATAATGCATCTACAATCAGAATACAAATAATCTACAATTTATCTATAAGATATCTACAAAATAGATACATTGAATTTTAATATCCAAATTCTCATTTTAATTGTAGCATAATTGGCATTTTCGACATAATTATAGAAGATTTGTAGAAGTTTTAGTCTTCTCAGCCTACAATTTATCAATAATATATCAACAATTCTACAATTTAACTACAATTTATCTACAATTTCTGAAAATATGTCTTCTACTTCTTCGAGTTTCAATCTGATATTCAGTCAAAACCAAGTCTAATTTTCACCAAAACCCCTCAAAATTGAGATATAAACTCCTAAACATATTCCGAATTATTTATAACAACACCCAATCCAAATAAATAATAATTTTTGAAAACCCAATTTTGAATTCAAAGCTTTCAAGCTTTTTAATGGCTATCAACGGTGGAAAATATATAGAAGAACAAATTTTTTCAGCTTTGAGATCTCTTTCAGTTTTAAATTTCGTATTTACTGTTGACAGAATCACACGCATTTAGTGCCTTCATTTTAGCGCATTTTTAATGGTAAAATCTACCTATTTTTGGATTGGTATATAATTTGTAGTAAAAGTGTGGACAACACGGATAAATAATAAATTGTGAATATTTTTTATAATAATCTTTGTTATATGGTATAAATAGGTAAAAATCCCTTATTAATATTGTTAATGGTCCAATACACTTTTCAAACTCTTCTCCACTTATAACCCACCTGTCACGACCCGGATTTCCCCCACCATGGGGATCGTGATGGTGCCTACTCGTGGTAGCTAGGCAACCCAATTCGCTCACCAATTTCCTATTTATATAACCACTTTTTTCTCATATTAAATAGCAAGAATAATACTCATATTTTTAAATGCGGAAATCTTTCGAATAAAAGAAGAATAATAGTGTAAAGTAACTGACATAAATCCTCTACCCAAGATATAGAATCACAAACTCACGAACTACTAAGGAATAACTACACATAATGGTCTGAAAGAAAATAAATAATAATCGTTTGTCTCGGAACAATGAAACCACATCAATATTAAAAGTAAATAGAGGAGACGACGGGCTTGCGGACGCCTGCAAGCTACCTCGGTCTTAGAGGCAAGGTAATCCCGCTAGTGTACTACGGCTGCTACACCTGGTCAAAACCTGGACCTGTGCAAAAATGTACAGAAGTGTAGTATCAGCATAATCCGACCCCATGTGCTGGTAAGTGCCGGGCCTATCCCGGCGAAGTTGTGACAAGCCTAGGACCAGACAATCACATAAACCTATGCAGTTCTATATATGTATATACCACAAATAACAGAAATATTGAGTAACACAACTAACAAAGGAGGTAACATGCTGGAGAACACAATCAGCAACACATAATAAATCAGTAAGGAAAATCAGAGTGTAGTAAAATCAGCTATCACAAAACAAGAAATGAAATGGTTGCATGGCATCACCCTTCGTGCTTTTACTCTCATCCTCACCAAATAATCAAATAAAAGTGCACGGCATCACTCTTCGTCCTTTTACTCTCATCCTCACCAAATAAGCAAATAAAAGTGTACGACATCATCCTTCGTGCTTTTACTCTCATCCTAACATCCATGGCACGACATGATCCTTCGTGCATGGTTTAAATAACAACGGCACGGAATGTCCCTTCGTGCATAAATTAAGTAACAACGGCACGTCATGTTCCTTCGTGCATAAACAGTAAAACAAGGCACGGAATGATCCTTCGTGCGAACGTAAGTAAAACTGGCACGGCATCACCCTTCATGCATTATCACTCTTCCTCACCCAAATAACAACCACAGTCAAGGGCAAAAGAATAAACAAGTAGTATGAGCCGTCCCAGCAAGGGAAGCAAGAATCATAACAATATCCCGATAAGGGAACAACAACAACAACAACAACAAAATAAAATCTCGGCAAGGGAAACAATAATCAACATTCACAACCTGGCAAGGGCTCAAGAACATGACTTAAGAACATCCCACATTAACTCACAACATATGTCAACAAACGACTCACAGTCATGCTAGACGCCAGTTTATAGATGCTCGTCACCACAGCCTATACACCGCACTTGATCACATAACAATTAGCAATTAGCACATTCAATCCTATTCCCTCAAGCAAGGATAGATCAAACACTTACCTCAAAGCCTTGAAGTCCTATTAACCTTCAACTATCTCTTTACCTCGAAATCTAACCTTCAATTCGCTCGAATCTAATCACAATTGGTTCAATTACTTTAATAAATACTATATAAATTGGTTTGGATGCATAAAAATGGTTTTCTCAAAGTTTTACCCAAAATTTCCCAAAACGCCCTCGGTCCCACGTTGTCGAAACTTGGGGTTCGGACCAAAATCTGGTTACACATTCCCTCACGAGTTCAACTATATGATTTGTTTCTAAATCGGACCTCAAATCGAGGTCCAATTCTCCAATTTATGAAAAACCTACGTTCTACCCAAAAACAACAGTGTTAACCATAAAAACCTTTGATTTCTCATAGAAAACATGTTTAATGATGTTAGGAATTGAAATAGTTGAGTCAAAATTGACTTACAAGTGATTTGGAAGGATTTTGCTCATGGAAAATCGTATGTGGTGTTATGGGTTTTGAAAGAATGGTGAAAAAGGGTTTAAAAATCGTTTAAGTATCATATTGCACAGCTGCAGATATGGGAATTGCGAACATATGTTCTCAATTGTGAACATGACTGGCCTGGGCTACGGAACTCGCATTTGCGAGAATATGTTCGCATTTGCGAACTAAGCCCAATACAGGGCATCCTCGCATTTGCGACATTTATGTTCGCATTTGCGAACGTAACCCTTTTCTGTGCTGCTTCGCATTTGCGAAGCCTTATTCGCATTTGCGAATTAGGCCTAATCCCGGCCCACTTTGCTTTTTCGACCTTTTGTTCGCATTTGCGAACCTCAGCTGTTCTTGGGATTTCTCACAATTGCGAGCATTTCTTCACAATTGCGAAGATATCAGCTGGGGAAAAATACCAGCTGTGTAATTTGCTCTAACGGCCTATCAAATATTTACCCGAGCCCTCGGGCTCCAAACCAACCATGCACACAACCTCAAAAACATACCACTAACTTGCTCGCGCGATCAAATCGCCAATATAACATCGTTTTCATAGAATTAAGCGTCAAATTCATGATTTCTTCTTTTAAACTTCATAAACTTTCAAATTTGGAACTCATGGTTCAAAACATATCAAACGACGTTCAAAGACCTTCAAACTTTGCAGGAAGTACTTAAATAATATATAAGACTTGTACCGTGCGTCGGAACAAAAATACGAGCCCGATACCATAGTCTTTTAATCCATTTTAATTTCCATTTTCATTAATAATTTCAGCAAAATAATTTAATAGAAAAATTCATATCTTGGGCTCTAGGCCTCATAATTTGACTTTGGACGCATGTCCGAGTCCCATATTTTCCTAAGGACCTTCCAGGACCGTCCGATCTCGGGTCCGTGTCTGTTTACCAAAATTGTTGACCAAAGTCAACTATATTAATATTAATATCGAGTTTCTTCAAATTTTCCATAGAATTCACATATTCTAGCACAATAATTTTCTAGCTACGTGCTCGTACTACGCACGTAAATTGAGGAAATATAAAATAAGGTTTTCAAGGCCTCAAAAAAGCGGAACAAATGAGGAAAACAGGTGATGACCCCTTTGGGTCATCACATCCTCCACCTCTAAAACAACCGTTCGTTCTCGAACGGACAAGAGAAGGAAGTACCTGAGTCGGGGAAGAAATGTGGGTAACGGCTCCGCATATCGGACTTGGACTCCCAGGTCGATGCCTCACGAGGCTGACCTCTCAACTGAACACGCACAGAAGGAAAACTCTTCGACCTCAACTGTCGAACCTTCCGGTCTAGAATGGCTGCCGGCTCCTCCTCGTAAGATAGATCCTTGTCCAATTGGACAGTATTGAAGTCTAACACATGTGTAGGATCGCCGTGGTACCTCCGAAGCATAGATACATGAAAAACCGGATGCATGGCTAATAAGCAAGGTGGCAGTGCAAGTCTGTAAGCCACATCTTCCACTCGGTCCAGAATCTCAAATGGACCAATATACCTAGGGCTAAGCTTGCCCTTCTTTCTGAACCTCATCACGCCCTTCATAGGCAATACTCGGAGCAATACCCGCTCACCAACCATGAAATCCACATCTCGGACCTTACGATCCGCATAAGTCTTCCGTCTGGACTAAGCTGAATGCAACCTCTCCTGGATAGTCTTGACCTTGTCTAAGGCCTCCTGAATTAAGTCTGTACCCAGCAACCGAGCCTCTCTCGGCTCAAACCATCCGACTTGAGACCGACATCGCCTACCATACAACGCCTCATACGGAGCCATCTGAATGCTAGACTGGTAGCTGTTGTTGTAGGTGAACTCTGCTAATGGCAGAAACTGGTCCCATGACCCTCCAAAGTCAATGACACAGGCTCGGAGCATGTCCTCTAGGATCTGAATAGTCCTCTCGGACTGACCGTCTGTCTGAGGATGTAAAGCTATACTCAACCGAACTTGGGTGCCCAACTCCTGCTAGATCGCTCTCCAGAAACACGAGGTAAACTACGTACCTCGATCTGAGTAATAGACACCGGTACCCCATGAAGGCGAACAATCTCCCTGATGTAAATCTCTACTAGCTTCTCCGATGAGTAAGAGTCAAATACTTGAATGAAGTGTGCTGACTTGGTCAGCCTATCAACAATGACCCAAATAGCATCAAATCTCCGTCGAGTCAAAGGGAGTCTAGTAACGAAGCCCATTGTGATCCGCTCCATTTCCACTCGGGAATTTCAATTCTCTGGAACACACCACCAGGCCTCTGGTGCTCATATTTAACCTGCTGACAGTTTAGACACCGAGCGACATACGCAACAATGTCCTTCTTCATCCTACGCCACAAATAGTCCTACTGTAAGTCTTGATACATCTTCGCGGCGCCCGGGTGAATAGAATACCGCAAATTGTGGGCCTCCGCTAAGATTAACTCTCAAATCCCCTCAATATTGGGCACACAAACTCACCCTTACAATCTCAGTACTCCGTCATCATCTAGATTTACCTTCGTGGCACCTCCCCGTTGTACAGTATCCCTCAAGTCATGCAAATGAGGATCACCAAACTTCCTCTCATGGATACGCTCTATTAGAGAAGAACGAGCGACCGTGCATGCTAACACCCTGCTAGGCTCCGAAATGTCTAGTCTCACGAACCGATTGGCTAACGCCTGGACATCTAGAGCAAGTGGTCTCTAGCTGACTGGAATATAAGCAAGACTACCCATGTTGGCAGACTTCCTACTCAACGCATCGGCTACCACATTGGCCTTACCTGGGTGATATAAGATAGTAACATCATAGTCTTTCAGCAACTCTAACCATCTCCTCTGTCGCACATTTAACTCTTTTTGCTTGAATAAATACTGAATACTTTTGTGATCCGTGTATACCTCGCACGCCACACCATATATATAATGCCTCCAGATTTTTAAGGCATGGACCACTGCTGGAAGCTCCAGATCATGAACCGGATAATTCTTCTCATGGATTTTCTACTATCTCGAAGCATAAGCAAAAACCTTGCCATCCTGCATCAATACCGCTCCAAGCCCAGTACGGGATGCATCATAGTAAACTGTGTAAGGCCTTGAACCCATGGGTAATATCAATACTGGTGCCGTAGTCAAAGCTGTCATGAGATTCTGAAAGCTCACCTCACACTCATCTGACCACTTGAACTAGGCACCCTTCTGGGTCAACCTAGTCATCGGAGCTGCAATAGAAGAGAACCCCTCTACAAATTGATGGTAGTAGCATGCTTACCCCAAGAAACTCCGAATCTCGGTCACTGAAGCTGGTCGAGGCCAATTCTTGACCGCCTCAATCTTCTTTGGGTCTACCTAGATACCCTCTACTGACACGATATGACCTAGGAATGCAACCGAACTCAACCAAAACTCGCATTTTGAAAACTTGGCATATAGTTGATTATCCTTCAGAGTCTGAAGAACCACTCTGAGGTGCTGCTCGTGCTCTTCCTAGCTGCCGGAGTATACCAGGATATCATCTATAAAGACTATCACGAACAGATCTAGATAAGGCCTGAACACCCGACTCATCAACTCCATAAATGCTGCTAGAGCATTGGTCAAACCGAAAGACATGACAAAGAATTCATAGTGCCCATACCTAGTGCAAAAGGCTGTCTTAGGAATGTCAGCCGCCCTGATCTTCAGCTGATGGTAGCCCGACCTCAAGTCTATCTTCGAGAACACCCTCGCTCCTTGGAGCTGGTCAAACAAATCATCAATCCTCGGTAGTGGATACTTGTTCTTTATCGTCACTTTGTTTAATTGCCGGTAATCAATACACATCCGCATCGAGCCATCCTTCTTCTTCACAAATAACACAGGTGCTCCCGAGGGAGAAATACTGGGCCTGATAAAGCCCTTTTTAGAAGGTCTTGCAACTGATCTTTTAACTCTTTTAACTCTGGCGGGGCCATGCGATAGGGTAGAATAGAGATGGGCTGAGTGCCCGGTGCCAGATTAATACAGAAATCAATATCCTTGTCGGGTGGCTTGCCCGGCAGGTCTGAAGGGAAAACCTCGGGAAAATCCCGTACAATAGGAACTGAATCAATAGAATGAATTTCTACGCTGGAATCACAAACATATACCAAATAAGCTAGATACCCCTTCTCGACCATGTGTCGAGCCTTAACATATGAAATAACATTGCGAACGGAGTGGCCTGGGGTCCCTCTCCACTGTAGTCGAGGTGATTCTAGCAAGGCGAAGGTCACTGTCTTGGCATGAAAATCTAGGATAGCATGATACGGAGACAACCAATCCATCTCCAATATAACATCGAAATCCACCATGTCTAATAGCAATATATCAACATAGGTCTCAAGACCCCCGAATATAACCACACACGAACGATGCACCCGGTCGACCACTATAGAGTCACCCACTAGTGTAGACATATAAACTGGAATATCCAGGGCATAGCTAGGCACGGCCAGGTATGGTGCAAAGTAGGAAGATACATATGAATATGTAGACCCAGGGTCAAATAATACTGAAGCACCTTTATCACAAACCAGAATGGTACCTGTAATCACAATATCTGATGCCTCTGCCTCTTGCCTAGTTGGTAAAGCATAAAATCGGTGATCGACACCTCTCTTCTGAGCTATGTCTCTGGGACGGTCATCCACTGGCTGACCTCTACCTCTGGCGGGACGGTCTCCACCTCTATGGTCTCGACCTCCACCTCTATGATCTCTACCCCCGCCTCTAGCTGGATGGGCAGGATGTGGGTCAATTGGGGCCTGAATCATGGGGTGAGGACCCCGCTGCTGAGTGTTACTCGCTGCTCGAGGGAAAAACCTGAAAAGATGACATGGGTCACCACAACCGTAATAACATTTTGGCTGCTGGGACTGCTGTCCCTGATGACCTGAATAGCCCCCCACGAACGCTCTGAAGAGGCTAAGCACTGATGGGAGGCTGATGTGAATACTGCTCACGAAACCCACAATCACCTAGACTACCCTGCGAAGCCTGGAGAGCTGTTTGAAAAGGCCTGGAAGACTGGCCCCTATGATAAGAATCCCTGCCTCCAGATGAAGTACCACTAAATCTGCCGGAATGACGAGGCCTCTTGTCTGAAGGATAACCACCTCTCCGAGCAAGATCCATCTCAACCCTACGGGCTGCATTAGCCGCCTCCTGAAAAGATATGTCAATCCCAACTCCCACAGCCATTTGAAGTCGAATCGGCTGATTTAGCCCATCTATAAACCTGCGGACCCTCTCCCAATCTGTGGGGAGTATCACAACCGCATGACGTGCCAGATTAACAAACCTCATCACATACTGGGTAACAGTCATAGAATCCTGCTGGAGGCACTCATACTGCCTTCAAAGTGCCTCCCATTGGGTAACCGGGAGAAACTTCTCCAAAAATAACTCCGCGTACTGGTCCCATGTTAAAGCTGGGGACCTTGCTGGTCGAGTCAAACAGAAATCTCTCCACCAAGTCTTGGTGGATCATGAAAGCCTGAATGTGCAAAAATCAACCCCATTGGATTCCACTATTCCCATAGACTTGAGAATCTCATGGCAACTGAATAAGAAGTCCTGGGGATCCTCTGATGTGGCACCACTGAATGTAGTGGTAAAAAGCTTGGAGAACCGATCAAGTCTCCATAAAGCATCAAAAGTCATAGCCGCTCCATCTCCGGCCTGAGCTGTAGTGCCTGACTGAGTGGTCACTACTGGCTGAACTACAGGTGCCTGAGGCTGGGGAGCTACTGGCTCCGAAGTACGTATGACAAGAGTCTGGACCCCTCCTCTAGCCTACAAAGTGGCTGGTGCAACTGGTAATAAGCCTGCTCTGGCAATACTATCCAAATAACCCGATATTCTGACCAGAGCTTCCTGACGATCCGGTGTATATAAGACCTCCCCTAGGACCTGAGTTGGACCTACCGGAGTTGCTGGGGCTGGAACCTCCTCACCAACCTCAATATGAGGCTCCACCTCTGGAACCTCTGCCTGGGGCTGAGCTCCGCCCCTACCACGGCCTCTAACACGCCCTCGGCCCCTTCCCCTTGTAGGGGCTGCCTGGGGCTCAGGCTGCTGATCAACGGATGAAGAAGCGCGTGTCCTTACCATCTGCGAAAGGACAGAGTAGAAATTCAATTAGTATTTGAGGAACAAATCGCACGACAAGAAGGAACAAATGAGAGACTTTTTCCTAACTCAATAATCTCTGGAGGACAAGTACAGACGTCTCTGTACCTGCCACTCAAACTCTACGAAGCTTGTTCGTGAGTTGTGAGACCTATGTAACCTAGAGCTTTGATACCAACTTGTCACGACCCGGATTTCCCCCATCATCGGGATCGTCATGGCGCCTACTCGTGGTAGCTAGGCAAGCCAATTCACTCACCAATTTTCTGTTTATATAAACACTTTGTACTCATATTAAATAGCAAGAATAATACTCATATTTTTATATGCGGAAGTCTTTCGAATAAAAGAGGAATAATAGTGTAAAGTAACTGACATAAATCCTCTACCCAAGATGTGGAGTCACAAACTCACGAACTACTAAGGAATAACTACACATAATGGTCTGAAAGAAAATAAATAATAATCGTTTGTCTCGGATCAATGAGACCACATCAATAATAAAAGTAAATAGAAGAGACGTCGGGCTTGCGGATGCCTGCAAGCTACCTCGGTCTCGGAAGCAAGGTAATCCCGCTAGTGTACTACGGCTGCTGCTCCTGCTCAAAACCTGGACCGGTGCAAAAATGCACAGAAGTGTAGTATCAGCACAATCCGACCCCATGTGTTGGTAAGTGCCTGGCCTATCCCGGCGAAGTAGTGTCAAGCCTAGGACCAGACACTCACATAAACCTGTGCAGTTCTATATATGTATATACCACAAATAACAGAAATTCCGAGTAACACAACTAACAAAGGAAGTAACATGTTGGGGGAACATAATCCGCAACACATAATAAATCAGTAAAGAAAATCAAAGTGTAGTAAAATCAGCTATCACAAAACAAGAAATTTAAATGGTTGCACGGCATCACCCTTCGTTCTTTTACTCTCATCCTCACCAAATAATCAAATAAAAGTGCACGGCGTCACCCTTCGTGCTTTTACTCTCATCCTCACCAAATAAGCAAATAAAAGTGCACGGCATCACCCTTCGTGCTTTTACTCTCATCCTCACATCCATGGCACGGCATGATCCTTCGTGCATGGTTTAAATACCAACGGCATGGAATGTCCCTTCGTGCATAAATTAAGTAACAACGGCAAGGCATGTTCCTTCGTGCATAAACTGTAAAACAAGGCACGGAATGATCCTTCGTGCGAACATAAGTAAAAATGGCACGGTATCACACTTCGTGCATTATCACTCTTCCTCACAAAAATAACAATCACAGTCAAGGGCAAAAGAATGAAACAAGTAGTATGAACCGTCCCAAGGGAAGCAAGAATCATAACAATATCCCGGCAAGGGGACACCAACATCAACGCAATAAAGTCCGGCAAGGGAAACAGTAATCAACCTTCACAACCCGGCAAGGGCTCAAGAACATGACTTAAGAACATCACACATTACTCACAACATATGTCAACAAATGACTCACGGTCATGTTAGACGCCAGTGTATAGATGCCCATCACCACAGCCTATACATCGCACTCGATCACATAGCAATTAGAAATTAGCACATTCAATCTTATTCCCTCAAGCTAGGATAGATTAAACACTTACCTCAAAGCCTTGAAGTCCTATTAACCTTCAACTATCGCTTTACCTCGAAATTCAGCCTTCAACTCGCTCGAATCTAATCATTATTGGTTCAATTACTTTAATAAATACTATATAAATTGGTTTGGATGCATAAAAATAGTTTTCTCAAAGTTTTACCCAAAATTTTCCAAAATGCCCCCGGTCCCACATGGTCGAAAATTGGGGTTCGGACCAAAATCCGATTACCCATTCCCTCACAAGTTCAATTATATGATTTGTTTCGAAATCGGACCTCAAATCGAGGTCCCATTCCCCAATTTAGGAAAACCTACGTTCTACCCAAAAACAACAATTTCAACCATAAAAACCTTTGATTTCTCATGGAAAACATATTTAATGATATTAGCAATTGAGAGAGTTTAGTAAAAATTGACTTACAAGTGATTTGGAGTGATTTTTCTCTTGGAAAATCGTGTGTGGTGTTTTAGATTTTGAAAGAATGGTGAAAAAGGGTTTAAAAATCGTTTAACTATCAAATTGCACACCTCCGGATATGGGAATTGCGAACATATGTTCGCAATTGCGAACATGACAGGTCTGGTCTACAGAACTCACATTAGCAAGAATATGTTCACATTTACGAACTAAGCCCAATACAGGGCATCCTCGCATTTGCGACATTTATGTTCGCATTTGCGAACGTAACCCTTTTTTGTGCTGCTTCGCATTTGTGAAGCCTTATTCGCATTTGCGAATTAGGCCTAATCCTGGGACACTTCGTTGTTGCGACCTTTTGTTCGCATTTGAGAACCTCAGCTGTTATTGGGATTTCTCGCAATTGCGAGCATTTCTTCGCAATTGTGAAGATATCAGTTGGGGAAAAATACCAGCTGTGTAATTTTTAAAATCTGCTCTAACAGCCTATCAAATCTTTACCCGAGCCTTCGTGCTCCAAACCAACCATGCACACAACCTCAAAAACATACCTCAAACATGCTCGCGCGATCAAATCGCCAATATAACATCGTTTTCATAGAATTAAGCCTCAAATTCATGATTTCATCTTTTAAACTTCATAAACTTTCAAATTTGGAACTGATGGTTCAAAAACACATCAATCGACGTTCAAATACCTTCAAACTTTGTAGGACGTACTTAAATAATATATAAGACTTGTACCGGGCGTCGGGCCCAAAATACGAGCCTGATACCATAGTCTTTTAATCCATTTTCATTAATAATTTCAGCAAAATAATTTAACAGAAAAATTCATATCTTAGGCTCTAGGCCTCTGAATTCGACTCCGGACGCATGTCCGAGTCCCATATTTTCCTACGGACTTTTCGGGACCGTCCGATCTCGGGTCTGGTTCCGTTTATCAAAAATATTGACCGAAGTCAACTATATCAATATTAATATCGAATTTCTTCAAATTTTCCATAGAATTCACATATTCTAGCACAAAAATTTTCCGGCTACGTGCCCGGACTATGCACGTAAATCGAGGCAATATAAAATAAGGTTTTCAAGGCTTCGAAAGTGCGGAACAAATGAGGAAAATAGGTGATGACCCCTTTGGGTCGTCACACCACCCAACCTAACTCTTGAGTTTAATTGAGTTTAACTTTAGTTTAATAGCCGTTTATAAGTATTTTATGTCATCAAGTCAAGTTAACCTATAGTATCAGATAATCTTTATAATTAACCTAATGTAATAATATACAAATAAAGAAATAACTTACTATAATTAACTGAAAAATATTAATTTAATAAAATTTACTATTTGTGTATATAATTTACACCTAGACAAAGAAACAACGGAAAATACTTAAAAATGCCATTCAACTTTCAAAATGGTTTATCAATGTCATCCGTTAAAACATTGCTATTTTCATGCCATTGTCGTTAAAGAAATGACTCATCCATGCTATTATGGACTAACTACTCAATTTTTATGTGGTGCATCCATGCCACTGTCGTTAGTCAATAATGGCATGGATGGACTATTTCTTTAACAATAATAGCATGAAATAAGTATTTTTTTTTTTACGAATAATATGGATAAATTATTTCTGAAAGTCGAGTGGCATTTTAAGCCCTTTTCAAAGTAATAAAAACGAAAGAAAGTCAAGAAGTTAAAATTCAAGTGGCTCATGTCGAAGTTGAAGTTGTAGTCTAGTCTACATTAAGAGCCTCTCCTTCACAATCTACTCATAGTTATATGAATTATTATAGTACTGGCGGAACCATTCTTTTTATTGTTATTTATATAATTTATTAAATATCCAAAATCTATTAGTTTGGCTAATTTATTTTCGCGCAACGACGTTCATAAAAAATGAAGCTTTGCGGCAGTATACAATGATAATGTCGAGGCATGATTGCCCGATCGTGAGACTACTTGTTGAACGTCCGATGGCACCTTGCTCCGACCTGAACTATGCAACAACGAGATCTCTTTTTCTATATAGTTTTGTATTCACAAAGTTCGAACCTGAAATATTTAATCAAGGGTGAAAAAATCTTATTTATCTTATCAAGACTCTTCGGTGCATAGGCGTATCCAGAATATCGAGGTTATAGGTTTTGGATTCGTTCTAAGTTATAGGGTTTTAATAAATAATTTATACATATTCACATGGATTTTGAAAGACAAATAGAGGAGTCGAACCAAAGCTATTGCGTTCGGCAAGGAAAAACTAATGTAGCTACCCGAATACGGGTTCAACTAAACCCGCTAATTTTAATATGTGTCACGACCTAGATTTTCTACCTTCGGGAGTCGTGATAGAGCCTACTAATAGGAGCTAGGCAAGCCAAAATAATTTACTTCTTTTAACAATTACTGATCATTTAATAAAATCAAACATAATATGGTAAAGCAGAAGTCTAAAATATAATTAACTGGAAAAAATGCTTAAGTTTAACAAGATCCTCTACCCAAAACTGGTGTCACGATACACATATCTCTAGAATACTAAATACAAGGTTTGAATGAAACATAAAACTATCTCTTTCGGAACAAATGATAACAAATTGAACAAAATAGAAAGTACTCCGGGCCTGCGGACGTCAACAAGGCTACCTCGAATGTCCCTAACTGAACGCTCGCTCCCAGAATGCTACTGCTACTCAAATTTGCTCCAAAACCTGGATTTGTGCAAAAGATGCATATAGTGTAGTATCAGGGCAATAGACCCCATGTGCTGGGAAGTGCCTGGCCTAACCCCGATAAAGTAGTAATGAGGCTAGACCAGACTACCAGATAAATCTGTGCATATATATAAGTACAACAAAATAATAGTGGAAAGTAAACAATTAAAGCTGGGAGGGGGAACATGCTTATGGAATAGCAGATAAAACAGAATATCAGGATTAACTAAGAATCTACATCTGATTTCTTCTAACTGATAATAGGGGAAAACACACCACTTTCACTTGTTTCAATTTCCTCTCGTTGCAGGCATGCAACACGATCCCATTTCCTCATATCACACATTAGGTGTACCACTCGATCCCATTTCATAATATCACGTGATAGGCGTACTACTTGATCCCATTTCATAATATTACGTGGTAGGTGTACCACTCGATCTCATTTTATATTATCACGTGGTAGGCGTACCACTCGATCTCATTTCGTAATATTATGTGGTAGGCATACCACTCGATCCCATTTTATAATATCACGTGGTAGGCATACCACTCGATCCCATTTCTTTCAACACAATACACAACATAATACCGACAAAGGAAAAGTGTAATATAATAAGTATCCCGGTAAGGGAACAAAATAATATAATAAACTATCCTGGAAAGGGAGATCTAGCTATAACCAAACTTATTTAATTTCTACTTAACATAACTAAATCAATATTGAGTCTCAACAATTAATAGCTCAGTATTCAATATTTCCAACCAAGTCTTCATAAATAATAATTAAGAATTCGATAAATTAGCAATGAGGACTCACAGTCATGCTCGACACCATCGTACAGATAACCATCATCATGCCTATACATCGTACTCGACAAATAGCAATTAGCAAATAAGACTCTACTCATATTCTCTCAAGCCAAAGTCAGACCAAACACTTACCTCGAATGTTCCAAACACAACTCAAGCCTCTAGTATAGCTTTACCCCTCTAATTCACCACCTAACCGCTCGAATCTAGTCACGAATTACTTGAATGTATCAACAAATGCTAATTGAATCAATTTGGATGCATAAAAATGAATTTTCCAAAGTTTTGCTCAAAATTCCCAAAACGCCCCAGGCCCACGTTGTCAAAACCTGAGGTTCGAACCAATCTCATATCACCCATTGCTCCATGAACCTGAATATACAATTTATTTTCAAATTTGACCCCCAAAACGAGGTCTAAATGAAGAAAAAGTAAACAACCCTAACTCTACCCATTTTTTCCAATTTACACCTTAAATTACATGTTTTGGGTCTAGGAATTTAAGACATTTTGATGGAAAATGAAGAAAATAAGTTAAGATTTACTAACCCAAGAAGTCTTGGTGAAAAGGAGCTTCAATAAACGCCTAAGTGCTTGGAGAAGAAAGGAGTTCGTGTATTTTTGTGAAAATCCCGAAACTAATATTCTGGAAATTATAATATAACTGGGTAGAAAATTACCCTATGCTATCGCGGGCAAGGGAATGCGATCACATAGGGTAGTGTTTGATAATCACTGCAATCGCATATCTATAGTTGCGATTGTATAGAGTAGAAAAGCTGAGCACTGCGATCGCGGACCACTACATACGATCGCATAGTAGAAAGAATGGACTGGGCATTGTACAATGCGATCGCAGGGGCTATAATGCGATGGCATAGAACGATTTCTGAGCCTTAACAATTTTCTTTATGCGATGGCAACAACAATTCTGCTCCATTTTCTAAGTGCAAAATACTCCGAACCACCTTCGAAACACTCCCGAACCATCTGGGCTCATAACCTAACACACACACCAACTCAACAACATCTTACGAACTTAACCATGCGATTAAATCACCAAAATAACATCATAAACGAAGAATCAAACCTCAAAATTATCACTTTTTAATCAAACTTCATAAACTTTCAAACTTAGAGTTTTAGGTCTGAAATACGTTAAATGACGTCCGATTTCAACCAAATTTCACAGGAAGTGCTTATACCACATATAAGACCTGTATCGGGTGCCGGAACTAAAATACGGGCTTGGTACCAATGCTTTCTAATCCATTTTCATTTCAAATTTCCATATAAATTTTAAAAAATAATTTCTTTTAATAATTTATTTCTCGGGCTCGCGACCTCAGATTTTGATTTCAGACATACGCCCGAGTCCTATATTTTTCTGCAGACCCTTTTGGACCGTCAAATTACGGGTCCGGGTCTATTTACCCAAAATGTTGACCAAAGTCAACTTTAATCATATTAATATCAAAATTCATAAATGTTTACGCAATATTCATATTTAGGCTTTTCGGTTATGCACCGGGATTGTGCATGCAAATCGAGGCAAGTAAAAATGAGGTTTTCAAGGCCTTGGAAGCACACAATAAAAGAGAAAACAGGTGATGATTCTTTGGGAGGTCACATTCTCCACCTCTAAAACAACTGTTTGTCCTTAAACGGACAAAAGAAAGAAGTACCTGAGTCAAAAAATAGATGGGGATAACGACTCCGCATATTAGACTCGAACTCCTAGGTCAATACCTCAGGAGGCTGACCTCTCCAGTGGACACGCACTAAAGAAAAACTCTTCGACTTCAACTGTCGAGCTTGTCGGTATAGAATAGTTGTCGGCTCCTCCTTATAAGGCAGATCCTTGTCCAACCAGACAGTGCTGATATTTAACATGTGAGCTGGATCGTCATGATACCTCCGAAGCATAGACATATGAAACACTGGATGTACGACTAATAAGCTAGGTGGCAAGGCAAGTCTATAAGCCACCTCTCTCACACGATCTAGAATCTCAAATGGACCAATGAACCTAGGGCTAAGCTTGCCCTTCTTGCCAAATCTCATCATGCTCTTCATAGGTGACACTCGGAGCAACACTCGCTCAATAACCATAAAAGCCACATCTCGAACCTTGCGATCTGCATAACTCATCTACCTGGACTGAGCCGATCCAAGCCTATCCTGAATGATCTTGACCTTACCCAAGGCCTCCTAACTAAATCTGTGCCTAATAACCGAGCCTCTCCCGACTCAAACTATCCAACTGGAGACCGACATCGCCTGCCATACAATGCCTCATATGGGGCTATCTGGATGCTGGACAAGTAGCTGTTGTTGTAGGCAAACATTGCTAAAGGTAAAAACTAGTCCCAGGAGCCTCCAAAATCAATGATACAGGCTCAGAGCATATCCTCCAATATCTAAATTGTCCGCTTGGACTGTCCGTCCATCTGAGGATGAAATGATGTGCTCCACTCCACCCATATGCCCAACTCTCGCTGAACTGGTCTCTAGAAGATCAAGGTAAACTGTGTACCCCGGTCGAAAATGATAGATATAGGCACCCTATGAAGGAAAAGAATCTCTCTAATGTAGATCTCAGCTAACCTCTCTGACGAATAAATGGCTGCAATAGGAACAAAATGCGCTGACTTGGTCAGCCTATCAACAATGACCCAAATCGCATCAAACTTATTCCGGGTCATCGATAATCCAATAGCAAAATCCATGGTAATCCTTCCCACTTCTACTCGGGAAGCTCTAACCTCTAAAACAAACCATCGGGACTCTGATGCTCATAAGCAAGCGGTCACTGGCTGACCGGAATATATGCAAGACTACCCATGCTGGCGGACTTCCTACTTAGTGCATCAGCCACCATATTGGCCTTACCCGGGTGATACAAAATAGTAATATCATAATCTTTCAATATCTCCAACCACCTCATCTGCCTCAAATTCAACTCCTTCTGCTTGAACAATTACATAAGACTCTTATGATCAGTGTACACCTCTCACGTCACACCATATAGGCAATGCCTCCAAATCTTCAAAGCAAGAACAATGGCTGACAACTCTAGATCATGAACTAGAAAATTCTTCTCGTAGATCTTCATCTATATTGAAGCATAAGTAATAACTTCTCCATCCTACATCAATATTGCACCAAGCCCAATACGAGAAGCATCACAATAGATTGAATAAGACCCTGAACCTATAGGCAAAACCAATATCGATGTTATAGTTAGAGCTCTCTTGAGCTTCTGAAGCTTGCCTCACACTTATTCGACCGTCTGAACTAGGCACCCTTCTTGGTCAATATGGTTATCGGGTCTGCAATAGATGAAATTCCCTCCGTGAACTGACGATAGTAGCCTGCTAACCCCAAGAATATTCCGAATCCCTGTAGCTGATGCTGGTCGAGGCCAGTTCTTGACTACCTCAATCTCATTCGGGTCCACCTGAATAACCTCTGCTAATACAACGTGACCTAGAAATACAATCGAACTCAACCAAAACTCACACTTCGAGAACTTAGCATATAACTAACTATCCTTTAGAGTTTGACGAACCACTCTGACATGCTACTCGTGCTCCTTCTGGCTACGGGAGTACACTAGAATATCATCAACAAATACTATCACGAACAAGTCCAAATAAGGCCCAAACACTCTGTTCATCAACTCCATAAATGCTGCAGGAGCATTGGTCAACTCAAATGACATGACCAGGAACTCATAATGCCTATACAGAGTGCGGAATGCTATCTTAGGGACATCAAACGCACAAATCCTCAGCTGATGGTAGCCAGATCTCAAGTATATCTTTGAAAACAATTTTGCACCTCGAAGTTGGTCAAACAAATTGTCAGTCCTCGACAGTGGATACTTGTTCTTAATCTTTACTTGTTCAACTGTCGATAATATATGCACATCTTCATTGATCTATCCTCCTTCTTGACAAATAACATTGGCTCACCCCAAGGCAAAATGCTAGGTCTATTGAAACCCTTCTCAAGAAAATCTTGCAACTTATCCTTTAACTCTTTCAACTCTGCCGGGGCCATGCTATACAGCGGAATGGAAATGGACTAAGTGCTCGGAGCCAGATCAATACAAAAATCAACATCCCTATCGGGCAGCATACCTGGTAGGTCTGAAGGGAAAACCTCAGGGAACTCCCGAACAATTGGAACAAAATCAATAGAAGGGACCTTTGTGCTGGAATTGTGAACATACGCCCAATACGATAGATACACCCTTCTCGATCACGCGTCGAGCCTTTACATATGAAATAACACTGCGGGTGGTATGACCTGGGGTCTCCACTCCAAATGAGGCAAATCTAGTAAATCCAAGGTCGCGGTCTTGATGTGACAATCCAAGATAGCATGATACGGGGACACCAATCTATCGCTAATATAATGTCAAAATCCACCATGTCCAAGAGCAATAAATCAAAACGGGTCTCAAGACCATCAAACACCACCACCCAGGAATGATGCACTCGATCGACCACTATAGAATTGCCTATTGGTTTAGATACATGAACATGAATACTCAAAGCATCTCTAGGCATGACCAAGTACGGTGCAAAATAGGATGACACAAACGAATACGAATATCCGGAGTCAAATAACACTGAAGCATCTATAATACAAATCAGAATGGTACCTGTAATGCCTGCACCTGAAGACTCAGCCTCTAGCCTGGTTGTTGTCTGGCCTCTACCTCTGGTGACCTGAACTCCACCTCTAAGACCTCTACCTCCACCTCTGACACC